>JAWQEG010003870.1:0-125651 GCA_033782935.1 Petrolisthes cinctipes | reverse complement strand
AACACAAAACCTCTCACGCCGCGCCCCGAGGTCTGCAGGTTACACGCCTACACCCACGCCTTCACCACGCCGCTCCACTACCCCACGCCATCACCACCACGCCCACCACCACCACCACGCCTCTGCTACTTCTACTGCTACTTCTACTGCACCTCTCTGCTTGCAACCTGCTCAAACCAATGCAGATATAAGCAGCAGGTTTTACACACGCCTCTGTTGCTGTTTATTGCACTCTCATTTAATTTGCACACTCACTCATTGCACTCTCGTCAAATTTGCACACTCATTCATTGCACACTCATGGAAATTTGCACACTCACTCATTGCACTCTCATTCAATTTGCACACTCATTCATTGCACTCTCATTAAATTTGCACACTCACTCATTGCACTCTCATTAAATTTGCACACTCACTCATTGCACTCTCGTTAAATTTGCACACTCACTCATTGCACTCTCGTTAAATTTGCACACTCACTCATTGCACACTCTCACTATCTTTCCCCACACACTCACTCTGACCACTAACTCTACCTGCACACTCAATCATTGCCCACTCACTATCTTTCCCCACTCACTATCTTTCCCCAAACACTCACTCACTCTCACCACTAACTTTACCTACATACTCACTCTCACGAACTAAACATTCAGTAATTGCACACTCATTGCCTACACATGGCCGGAAAATTCATACACACTTCGACATTCGCTATTTATAATCTCTCAAGAGTCGAGTGAAATAAATGGACACACACATATACACACACACACATATATACACACATACACACACAGAGATCCCTTACAAACTCCCTCCATATTATACATGTAAGTTGTGTTTCGTGACACATTTACCTCTAAAAGTATGAGAAAATAGATCACCCCAGTATACGTGTAATTAAGGATCTGTGTGTATGTGTGTGTGTGTGGGTGGGTGTATATATATGTGTTTGTATATATATGTGTGTGTGTGTGTGTGTGTGTGTGTGTGTGTGTGTGTGTGTGTGTGTGTATGTATGTGTGTATATATATAGCTCTCAGCATCCAATCAGCTCAAAAACAAGTGATATCCAGAATTGTGTTATCAGTTGTAAGTTAATTATCTGCATTTTATTGACGTTTCCAAATAGATTACAAAACGGATTCCTTACTCATTTGTTCAGGTTACTGCCACAATCAAATAACCACCAACACTTTCCTTCCATGGTGCAAATAAATCCGTATCATATCAAAATATAATCATACAACAACACCTTACGTCAACTCAACCCCCTCAATTATTATTATGAGGTGCTGCAAAATCATACACGTGTTATTCTTTATTACCAAGATATTTACTACAATGGAAGGAAAGTGTTGGTTATTATTATTATTATTATTATTATTATTATTATTATTATTATTATTATTATTATTATTATTATTATTATTATTATGAGGTGCTGCAAAATCATACACGTGTTGTACTTTATTACCAAGATATTTACTACGATAGAAGGAAAGTGTTGGTGATTATTTGATTGTGGCTGTACCATAATCCTGTCACAGTCTGGAGGAAATGAGTAGCACTTCAATTCACCTATAGATATGAACACTTACAGTAGGTTATCTGTTATTTGTACTAATCTCTTCCTTCCTAGGCATTATTTGTACAAACCTCTTTCTAAGCATTATTATTGTCCATTTAAAACATAATTCTTAACTTCAGACAATTACACACGTGATGAAAAGGTGATATAATTTTTTAGCACGACTGTTTTCCCTTTCAATATTTGCTACAGCCTTAAAAAATATGAGGTTTTAATTCGTCCATATTGACCTTTCAGAGCTCAGCCCGAGGATGACCATGACCTAGAAATGGACCCCGCCACCACCCCCTCACCAGGCCAGGTCACCCCCACCCCACGCCAGGTCACCCCCACCCCCTCACCGCAGCCTGATACCCCCGATGCAAAGTCCCTCTCTCATGAATTCAGTGACCCAGATGTGATTGAAACGACCCCTAAAAGTTTATTGAAAAATGAGTTGGTTTGACGCCTGCAGGGACCTCTCTTTCTGACCTCTCCATCCCCACTCATTGATACTCTCCTTTCCTCTCCCATTCCCACCCACTGACACTCTTTTTTCCTCTTCATCCCCACTCATTGACACTCTTTTTTCCACTTAATTCCCACTCATTGACACTCTCCTTTCATCTCCATCCCCACTCATTGACACTCTCTTCCTGACCTCTCTATCACCACTCATTGACACTCTCCTTCCCTCTCCATCCCCATTCGCGGACACTCTTCCTGACCTCTCCATTCTCACCCATTGACATTCTCCTTTCCCGTCCATCCCCACTCATTGACACTCTCCTTCCCCCTCCCTCACCACCCACTCACACTCTTCCTGACCTCTCATTCACCACTCACCAACACTCTCCTTCCCCCTCCATCCTCACTGACACTCTCCTTCCCCGTCCATCACCACTCACCAACACTCTCCTTCCCCGTCCATCCCCACTCCTTCCCCATCCATCCCCACTCACCAACACTCTTCTTCCCCCTCCCTCACCACTCACTGACACTCCCCAAGCAGGCCACTTCTTCCTCTATCGTCAACTCGGCTAGTGTGTATGAGACGAGAGGTGAAAATGCAAACACAAAGTTTATATTAGATTCTGTTTACATCTCGTTCTTCTGATAGGTCTATGGGCATGTATGTATATTCTCTTCCCTTTTGAGATCAACCCTAGACAGACACATCCTCCACAGATACACTTCATGCACGGATGGAAAATTAATGGTCAGAAAAATCTCTACCTATTTTACGTACGGATGGAAATGGTCAGAAAAATCCCTACCTATTTTATGCACGGATGGAAATGGTCAAGAAAAATCCTTATCTATCATTATAAGGAAGGATGGAAATGGTCAGAAAAATCCCTACCTATTTTATGCACGGATGGAAATGGTCAGAAAAATCCTTATCTATTATTATAAGGATGGATGGAAATGGTCAGAAAAATCCTTACCTATTATTATAAGGATGGATGGAAATGGTCAGAAAAATCCTTACCTATTTATTATATATTATATATTAAGAGATGTTTTTAGTTTGAAGGGAAGACACGAATGTATATAAACGTCTGGAACACGGATAGAAATGGTCAGAAAAAATCCTTACGTATTAAAAATTAGTATCCTAAAGAGAAGTTTTTAGTTTGAAGGGAAGACACGAATGAATGTATATACAGGGATGAAACAGTGATGGAAATGGTTAGAAAAATCCTTATCTATTAGTATAAGGATGGATGGAAATGGTCAGAAAAATCCTTACGTATTAAACATTAGCCTCCTAAGAGATGTTTTTGGTTTGAAGAGACGAATGTAAATAAACGAATGAAACACAGATGGAAATGGTCAGAAAATTCCTTACCTATTTTAAGGGTAAATGGAGATGGTCAGAAAAATCCTTACCTATCTATTAAACATTAGCCTCCTAAGAGATGTTTTTAGTTTGAAGGGAATACACGAATGAATAATTGTATATACACGAATGAAACACAGATGGAAAAAGTCAGAAAAATCCTCCTTACGTATTAAACATTAGCCTCCTAAAATAAGAGATGTTTTTAGTTTGAAGGGAAGACACGAATGAATGTAAATACAAGGATGAACTTAGTGAGCCTCGATTTATGAAACACACAGTGACTGACATTGTATCTGTATGTTAGTTTGGTCTATACGGTGATATACAGAACAGTTTGTTATCGTGGCACAAGGTCCTCAGTATTAATTAAGAGGGTAACACACTTCTGGTACATTGGAGTGCCTTGATTCCTCCAAAGTGTGCCAGGAAACAACAGGACCAGAATAGCAAAAGTAATGGTGTTTGTTCTGTTGTTGCTTGGAATAGTTTGGACGAATCATTTGCTCCAGAATTATCAAAAGTGTATTATCCCCTCAACTCAAATGTATGATCTATTCTTTGTATTCCAAATACTGGGTTAGGATGCAGTGAATATAATAATTATGTTGTTCTATTACCAGCGATTAGGATCAATCAGTAGCTTATAGGGTCGATTCCACAGTAGTGTTCGTTTGTATGCTTCCTAACCAACCACACTTGTAAGTAAGGCTACATTCTTGTCCAAAAGCTGAGTATCCACCACATTCACAAAATCTATCAAACAGTTCTATAATGATGATGATCACTGCATAGTTTACTCACCAAATTCATTAAATAATTCACTCATAAGTCATTTAACAATAATAATAATAATAATAATAATAATAATAATAATAATAATAATAATAATAATAATAATAATACCAGCAATAATAATAATAATAATAATAATAATATTAATAATATTAATAATAAAGATCACTGCATAGTTTACTCACCAAATTCATTAAATAATTCACCCATAAGTCATTTAATAATAATAATAATAATAATAATAATAATAATAATAATAATAATAATAATAATAATAATAATAGGAATAATAATAAAAATAATGATGATCACTGCATAGTTTACTCACAAAATTCATTAAACAATTCAGCCATAAGTCATATTATTAAATACACGGCTAAGATTCTTTCGTTTGCGTACTTACAAACCATTACCAACCACTGTGGAATCAACCCCTATAGTCCAAATTCAACAACAAATTCACAACACATTATGTAAACACGTAATGAAAAAAGAGAAATTTACCTGTGAACTATAAATATAAATAAAATAAAATAATGAGGGACAAATGCTGTGATATAGAGTATTATTTATTACTGTAAACATTTGCCCTGGATGCAACACAACACTCCATCCTATTAAACATATTATGGATGACTGCAACGCACACAACGACACTCACCAACAACACAACATACACTCTGTAGATGTCTGTCTGTCTGTCTGTCAGGTATGTAACACAACACCCCATTTTGTTAAACACATTATGAAAGACTGTAACACACACAACCACACTCACCAACATACACTCTGTAGATGTCTGTCTGTCTGGGATGCAACACAGCACCCCATTCTATTAAACACATTATGGAAGACTGCAACGCACACAACGACACTCACCAACAACACAACATACACTCACTGAGGGCACTGTGGGAAAGCCCGGTTCAAGCCATAGCCTTCCTCAAGAGCTCGGGGCTGCTCGGTCAGACAGCTTGAGGAACTTTAACAACAACAATTGTAAATACCTGGGTCCCTCCCTCTTCTGTGATGGCTGTCCTTTGGTCACTCTGGAAAGAAGATGAAAAACATAAAGTATTTGGTTCAGATTTATATGTTGTTGCTACAGCCACAATCAAATATCCACCAACACTTTCCTTCCATCGTGCAAATAAATCAGTATCATATCAAAATATAATCATACAACAACACCTTACGTCAACTCAACCCCCTCAATCATTATTATTATGTGCTGTAAGATCATACACGTGTTGTTCTTTATTACCAAGATATTTACTACGATGGAAGGAAAGTGTCGGTGGATATTTGATTGTGGCTGTACAGTGCAAGAAAGCAAGACATATGAAAATTAAAATAATCCTTATAATAACATAATACAGATAATAACTGAGGGTGTTAACACATCAATTCTAAAAGGATTATAAAAGAAATGTAATCCACAATCAAATATCCACCAACACTTTCCTTCCATCGTAGTAAATATCTTGGTAATAAAGAACAACACGTGTATGATTTTGCAGCACCTCATAATAATAATTGAGGGGGTTGAGTTGACGTAAGGTGTTGTTGTATGATTATATTTTGATATGATACTGATTTATTTGTACGATGGAAGGAAAGTGTCGGTGCAGGGCAACTAAAGCGTCCCTAGACATCTGGTAACGATGGAGGAGGTCAGGGGTTGGGTTGGCTTGAAACAATAGGCCATCACGTTCAGCCTCCTCCTTTGCCTCCTGTATAAGTGCATCCAGCGTCCAGGAGTGGGCAGTATGGCGATGCTGGAGGTGTGGCCGGGAGACGTATAGCCTATAAAAGTCATGAGTAGCAGATACAAGATCAGAGTACAACTGTTCAACTGATGATATGTCAAATGTAGGGAATACATGGGCCATAAATAAGATGTAAGTCGGGCAATATTTAGGGGGAACAGCAATACGCAAACGAATGGCTGAAGCACTTGACCCAGCAGGTAGAGAATAATGAAACCGAAGAGCGATGTGATCAGAGAATAAGTTTGGCACGGAGGAGCACAGGACCTGAGATGCTATCAGGCCAGACGAGAGGATGTAATCCAGCCTGGGGCCGGATACTCAAAACAACTTAGGACATCCTATCTCGGCTAGGGAGTCCTAACTTCCCCAGTGCGCTTATGACGGTATACTCAAAACACTTATGACGGTATACTCAAAACCTTTGGCAGCCATCTTTCCTAAGTTACGACGCTTGGATTTAGGACAACCCCCAGGCAGCCCTAAGTGGAGTTATGACACCTAACACCGTAGAAAACATGATAAATCAACTCGGCTGTACCAACAAGAATAAGAAGGACTATATACATTTCGGCTGTATTACCAAAGAGCACCACTTTGTTGTTGTTGGAGAGACTACTGAGGAAGAGTTTATAGTATAAGGAACCACTCCAATGTCAGTCATGATCACCAACGAAGATAGTATAGATTTCCTCAGATTGAAATAATAAACTTATCCGAGCAACTGAATCCTCCAAACTATTCCAAGCAACAACAGAACACCATTACTTTTGCTCTTCTGGTCCTGTTTCCTAGCATACTTTGGAGGAATCAAGGCACTCCAATGTAACAAAAAAAAATTACCACCTTAATTAAAACACTGGATTGAGTTTTAAGGGGAGGGTACCGTAGAGTTTTGGCATTTTTTGAGATCCTAATTCTTCCAAACTATTCCAGCAACAGGCCACTATTATTATTTTGGTTAATCTGGTTCTGTTTCCTGGCATACTTTGGAGGAATCAAGGTGCTCTAATGTACAGCCACAATCAAATATCCACCGACACTTTCCTTCCATCGTGCAAATAAATCAGTATCATATCAAAATATAATCATACAACAACACCTTACGTCAACTCAACCCCCTCAATTATTATTATTATGAGGTGCTGCAAAATTATACACGTTTTGTTCTTTATTACCAAGATATTTACTACGATGGAAGGAAAGTGTTGGTGGATATTTGATTGTGGCTGTACCAAAAGTATATTCTCCCCTTAAAGGTAGATTCTTTTAGTTGGTGAATTGGATGGCTACTGATTCCTCCTCTCTATGACAGAAAACGGCTGCCCTCAATAGTACTAATTGAGAATCTGTTTTGTGGCATAGTTTGGAGGAATCATACGGTCGATTCCATAGTGGTATTTGTTTGTTAGCTTCCCAAACAACCACACTTGTAAGGTTTCATTATTTTTGGGTTGATTCCACAGTGGTATTTGTTTGTTAGCTTCCCAACCAACCACACTTGTAAAGCTTCATTATTTTCCAAAAGCTGATATCCACATTCACAAAATCAATCAAACAGTAAGATAATGATGATTACTGCATAATTTACTCACCAAATTAGTTAAATAATTCACCAATAAATCATTTAATAATAATAATAATAATAATAATAATAATAATAATGATCACTGTATAGTTTACTCACCAAATTCATTAAATAATTCACCCATAAGTCATTAACACGACTAAGATTATTTCGTTTTGCGTGCTTACAAACCAATACCAACCACTGTGGCATCAACCCTACCAGTTCACCAACAAGAGAACTTCCCCATCAGTAAAAGAAAGTGTTATTGTGAAACACAGGAATATTTTTTATGGGCGTGTGACAGTCAGAAAGAGATACTGTGTGTGTGTGTGTGTGTGTGTGTGTGTGTGTGTGTGTGTGTGTGTGTGTGTGATTGAATTATACCACAGTCAAGATGCCAATATGTGAAATATATGTGTGCAGTGTGACTCTCTTTCATATTATGTGGGAAAAAAAAAAACATATGTAGTGTTACTAGTGGTGATGGTGGCAGTAGTGGTGGTGGTAGTGGTATTAATGAGGTAATGGTGGTACTCGATGGTAGCAGTGGTGGTAGTGTTGTGTTGGTAGCGGCTGGCATTTATATGTATGTGTGTGTGTGTGTGTGTGTGTGTGTGTGTGAGGAGATGCCCTCGTCATCCTACCCTTCAGATCATCACAGCTGGCAACACACACACAACCACTGTCTCCTCTGTCTGCTTCTGTCTTAAAGGGTAGGTACTGTACTATCAAAAACAAAACACGTGTTGTTTGCTGTCTTAAAAGGGTAGGTACAGCCACAATCAAATAACCACCGACACTTTCCTTCCATCGTGCAAATAAATCAGTATCATATCAAAATATAATCATACAACAACACCTTACGTCAACTCAACCCCCTCAATTATTATTATTATGAGGTGCTGCAAAATCATACATGTGTTGTTCTTTATTACCAAGATATTTACTACGATTGAAGGAATGTGTTGATTATTATTATTATTATTATTATTATTATTATGTGGTGCTGCAAAATCATACACGTGTTGTTCTTTATTACCAAGATATTTACTACGATGGAAGGAAAGTGTCGGTGGATATTTGATTGTGGCTGTACTGTACTATCAAAGACAAAACACGTGTTACTCTCTTGTTCAATTATTTGATATAACTTTTTGTGAAACATAATGAAAGCTCCACCACATGTAGTAACGTTAATGTCCAAGAAGGTTAGCCCTCTACCATAATATGTTTTCACCACCAGTTTTCACGATCGAGTTATGTCATTGAGAGTACACGGGTCAACTTCATCCCTCTCACTGTTAGCGATATCTTTTGAGGGGATAGTATGCTTTTGGTAAGTACAGCCACAATCAAATATCCACCGACACTTTCCTTCCATCGTAGTAAATATCTTGGTAATAAAGAACAACACATGTATGATATTGCAGCACCTCATAATAATAATAATTGAGGGGGTTGAGTTGACGTAAGGTGTTGTTGTATGATTATATTATGATATCATACTGATTTATTTGCACGATGGAAGGAAAGTGTCGGTGAATATTTGATTGTGGATGTACACTCGAGCTCGTAAATTCGCGATCACGTACTTAGATGTTTATGCCATCTGAGCTGGTAACACTGTGTGGGGAAGGTGTCATTGTACGTGAAAGATTGTATAATGTCCCTCTACTATGTTCCACCTACTCTGATTCCTCACCAAATAAATGCTACCAGCTCAAATGACATAAACATCCACCTACTCTGCAAGATTCCTAACCAAATAAATGTTACCAGCTCAAATGATATAAACATCTAAGCATACGTGGTCGCGAATTTACGAGCTCGGGTGCACATTGAAGCGTTGTGATTCCTCCAAAGTATGCCAGGAAACAGGACCATATTAAAGGGGTAATTCTTTTTTGGTACATTGGAGTGCCTTGATTCCTCCAAAGTATGCTAGGAAACAGAACCAGAAGAGCGAAAATAATGGTGTTCTGTTGCTTGGAATAGCTTGGAGGATTCAGTTGCTCCAGATTTACCAACACAAAATTTCCCCCTTTACACAAAAAATGGTGTCTTGTTGCCGGGACTACTTTGGAGGGATCAGTTGCTCCAGATCTACCTACACTCATGATAGGTGTTGGGGTTGGTTTTGCAGATGGCAGACTTCTTCCAGAGCAGTCTATTTAATCCCTCAGCACCGAGTGAATGTATTCTCAACATGCTGAAGGAGTCGAAGATGATACGGAACCACAAATGTAAATCTGGGAAGAAGAATGACACAACGAGGGATAAAACAACACAAGTATCACCAAAATCCACCTTCTTACGACTGCTCACATCTCGGATATTCATCATAAAAAATAACAACAGCATAAAAAAAGTGGGTAAGCAAACTGGAGATATGAGTGAAGAGGAGAAGGAGGAGGAGGAGGAAAGTAAGAGAAGGCGAGGGAAGTTAAGACTCCTATTTACTCACCACCAACACAAGGTTTCAAAACAACAGTTAGATAATCCCAAGAACTCAAAGTGCTGGGAGAATTCTTCACCCAAGTCACAAAAACTTGAGCCATCTCAAGTGATTCGCTCTAAGTTAAACCAGCAGGACCAAGAAAAGTTCTCATCATCAAGTGCCGTGACTGAAAACAGTGATGATGATAAAGTAAAAAAGAGACCCCGAAAAAATGTCTTTTATCAGAATATTTTCCAACCCAAAGAGATAACAACGGGTCCCAGTGGAGGTAAATCCTTGGAGGCTGATGTGGGACTCGAAGCCAACACAAGCACACACGAGAAACTAAGACACCTCCTGAGGAATGTGTTTAACGCGAAGTGGAGCACCAGAGGAAGAGTGGTGGAGGACAGACAAATACTGGTGGAGGAGGAGGAGGTCATGGGAGGGAGGGAAGAGGAGGCGTGGTCGGTACATGACAAGCAGCAGAGAAAGGAGAAGGTGAAGGAGGTGAAGGAAAGGAAAATGAAGAAAGCAGAAAAGGTGAAGGAAAGGAAAGTGAAGAAAGTCCAGGAAATGAAGGAGAGGAAAGCGAAGAAGGTGCACCATGTGGGGAAGGAAGAGGAAGTGGTGGATCAGAGAATGCAGAAGAGGGAAATGGTCGAGTTGGAGGAAGAGGAGAAAAACTTGCAGGGAAGGAAGGAGGAGGGAGGACAGAAGAAGGTGGAAGAAAAAGAGGAATGGAGACAGGAGGAGAGGGGGAGGGTGGAAGAGGAAGAAAAAGAGGAATGGAGACAGAGGAAGGAGGAAAACATGAGGGAGGAAGAGGAGGAAGAGGAGAAAGAGGAGGAGGACGAGGAGAAAGAGGAGACAGTGAGCGGTACCCAGGAGACCAGTGACCACCAGAATATCTCCTCCCACGACAACAACAACACTACCAACAACAACAATAACAAGAAGAAGAAGAAGAAGAAGAGATTAAGGACATCGAAGGTAAGGCTCATATTGTTGATAGGACTGTTTTAAGGGCGGGACTTTTAAGAGTAGGACATTTTTAAGGGTAGGACTTTTAAGGGTAGGACTTTAAGTGTAGGATTAGTTTCTTGGTAAGACTGTTTGTCTGGTACGATTGTTTTTCTGGCAGGACTGTTTTTCTGGCATGACTTTTTCTGGTAAGACTGTTTCAAGGGTAGTACTGTTTTTCTGGCAGGATTGTTTCTCTGTTTTTCTTGTAGGACTGTTTTTCTGGTAGGACTTTTTTGTTGGTAATACTTATTTAAGGATAGGACTGCTTCGTTGGTAATACTTATTTTAAGGGTAGGACTGTTTTGTTGGTAATACATTATAAGGGGGAAGTTTTGTGTTGGTAAATCTGGAGCAACTGAATCCTCCAAGCTATTCCAAGCAACAGAACACTATTATTTTTGCTCTTATGGTCCTGTTTCCTGGCATATTTTCGAGGAATCAAGGCACTCCAATGTACAGTCACAATCAAATATCCACCAACACTTTCCTTCCATCGCAGTGAATATCTTGGTAATAAAGAACAACACGTGTATGATTTTGCAGCACCTCATAATAATAATAATAATAATAACCAACACTTTCCTTCTATCGTAGTAAATATCTTGGTAATAATGAACAACACGTGTATGATTTTGCAGCACCTCATAATAATAATAATTGAGGGGGTCGAGTTGACGTAAGGTGTTGTTGTATGATTATATTTTGATATGAGACTGATTTATTTGTACCATGGAAGGAAAGTGTTGGTGGTTATTTGATTGTGGCTGTACTAATAAAGAATTACCACCTTAAGGGACCCTGTGTGTGATGTAGTCAGAAAATTTAGAGGCGAATTAATCCTTCAAATATTGCCACGAAACACATACACACACACACACACCTATATGGAAGGACTGATGATTGATTGATATTATGCGCCGCAAAAGCGAGGTCATATAGCGCCAGAGAAAAGGTGATAGAGAGGTGTGACAGCAAGCAGGAAGGACCGATATGGAAGGAGTTTGTGTTGTGGTATAGTAAGGGGAGGAAACAGAAGCCTCTAATTATTTATCACACACGATCATGGTACAAATAATTTTTTTTTTTTAATATACCTCCTGCTTGCTGTGTGTGTGTGTGTGTGTGTGTGTGTGTTTGTGTGTGTGTGTGTGTGTGTGTGTGTGTGTGTGTATGTTTGTGTGTGTGTGTTTGTGTTTGTGTGTGTGTGTGTATATATATATATGTGTGTGGTAATTCATTTTTCCTCCAAAGTATGCTAGGAAACAGGACCAGAAGAGCAAAAATAATAATAGTGTTCTGTTGCTTGGAATAGTTTGGAGGATTCAGTTGCTCCAGATTTACCAACACAAAACTTTCCCCTTATTGAATTAAAGGGTAGGACTTTGTGGGGTAATTTTCTCTTGGATGCATTCACCAAAACAGTCAAGAAATTATATAAATGAGGGAAAAGCACGTATATACAGCCACAATCAAATAACCACCAACACTTTCCTTCCATGGTACAAATAAATCAGTCTCATATCAAAATATAATCATACAACAACAACACCTTACGTCAACTCAACCCCCTCAATTATTATTATTATGAGGTGCTGCAAAATCATACACGTGTTGTTCTTTATTTCCAAGATATTTACTACGATGGAAGGAAAGTGTTGGTTATTATTATTATTATTATTATTATTATCAGGTGGTGCAAAATCATACACGTGTTGTTCTTTATTACCAAGATATTTACTACGATGGAAGGAAAGTGTCAGTGGTTATTTGATTGTGACTTTACCGGTACAGTTAGTGAAAAAAAAGTCATATAATTTGATACCAAGTTTTTTTTTTTTTTTTTTTCAGGAAATATTCATGGCTATTTTTTTTTTTTTTAATATACCTCCTGCTTGCTGTGTGTGTGTGTGTGTGTGTGTGTGTATATATATATATATGTGTGTGTGTGTGGCTTTATGTGTGTGTGTGTGTGTGGTTGTGTGTTGTTATGTATGTGTGTGTGTGTGTGGTTGTGTGTAGCTTTGTGAGTATGTGTGTGTGTGTTGTTATGTGTATGTGTGTGCGTGGCTGTGTGTGTGTGTGTGTGTGTGTGTGTGTTGCTATGTATGTATGTGTAGATGTGTGTGTGTGTGTGCTGTTATGTGTGTGGTTATATGTGTGTTGTTATGTATGTGTGTATGTGTGTTGGCATATGTGTTGTAATGTGTGTGTGTGTGTTGTTATGTGTGAGTGTGTGTGTGAGTTAGGGTCATGTCATACCATATTATTCGTGTCATTGGGTAATAAGGAAGGCAATAGTGAATGGCCCTCTCCTCAAATACCCCTCATCCTCTCACCCCCACCACACCCTCTTCTCTCTTCCACCCCCTCCACACACACACCCTCATCCTCTCACCCACCCCCTCCACTCCCCTCCCTTCCCTGTACTTCTGTCATTCGTATTACATAACCACTTCATACCTCTCTTCCCACTACCCATCCAACAACCCACCCATCCCCCCTCATCCACTTTCAATATTATTACCCCTCTCCCATCCCTACTACCACTACCACCACTACTACCCCTACTACTACCACTACCACCATCATCACTACTACTACTGTTGTTCCCAGCTTCCTGTTACATGGGTATAGTAGGTTACGTCGAGTTATCACACACACACACACACACACACACACACACTCACACACATACATAGACAGAGAGATAAACACACACATACACACATACAGACACCATACACTCACACATATATAGACAGACAGACAGACTCAGACACACACAAACATATAGACAGACAGACACACACTCACACACACACACACAGACAGACAGACACACACACACATATATATAGACAGACAGACACACACTCACACACACATAGACACACACATAGACAGATAGACTGACAGACACACACACATAGACAGACAGACAGACAGACACACACACACACACACACAGACAGACAGACAGACACACAGACACAGACAGTCACACACACACACACACAGATAGACAGACACACAGACACAGACAGACACACAAGGTTCCAGCCTTACCCAAAGATCGGTCACTACGAGCTCTGAGCTCATTCCGGGAGGGTAACAGTTGGTGAGCACGTGTCCAGGACGTGATCAAGACCAGGTGAAACACACTCACACTCAGACAGACAGACACACACATAGACAGACACACACACACAAACACCATAGAAAGACAGACAGACAGACACACACACAGACATATACAAAGACACAGACATAGACAGACAGACAGACACACACACACAGACAGACACACACACACACATAGACAGACAGACACACACAAACATATAGACAGACAGACACGCATACTTTGACAGACAGACAGACACACACTCACACACACACAGACAGACACACACTCACACACAGACAGACAGACACACACATATAGACAGACAGACAGGCACACACACAGACGGACAGACACACACACAGACGGACAGACAGACAGACAGATAGACAGACACACACACACACATAGACAGACATACACACACTCACAGACAGACAGACAGACACAAAGAGAGAGAGAGAGAGAGAGAGAGAGAGAGAGAGAGAGAGAGAGAGAGAGAGAGAGAGAGAGAGAGAGAGAGAGAGAGAGAGAGAGAGAGAGAGAGAGAGAGAGAATGTAATAATAATAATAATAATAATAATAATAATAATAATAATAATAATAATAATAATAATAATAATTAATAAATAAAAAAATTAATAAATAAATAAATTAACCAATATAAAAATTCACATTATAAATATATAAATTATACAGTATATAAATAGAAAGATGCAAAAGGTTATTAAATATTATGGTCCGTTTCAGTGATGTCAATTAATCTTTCTTATCATCAACACTGTAAAATAAAACAATTGGTAATAATTATGTTGTCCCATCCCACCTTCCTTGTCACGCCAACCACAATCAAATATCCACCAACACTTTCCTTCCATGGTACAAATAAATCAGTATCATATCAAAATATCATCATACAACAACAACACCTTATGTCAACTCAACCCCCTCAATTATTATAATTATGAGGTGCTGCAAAATCATATATACACGTGTTGTTCTTTATTACCAAGATATTTACTACGATGGAAGGAAAGAGTTGGTGGATATTATTATTATTATTATTATTATTATTATTATGAGGTGCTGCAAAATCATACACGTGTTGTTCTTTATTACCAAGATATTTACTACGATGGAAGGAAAGTGTTGGTGGATATTTGATTGTGGCTGTACCTTCCAGACAAAAACAACAAATTAGAACTTTCTCAGTGTGTTAGGGGACGCTGTGTGTGCTCGTGTATGAGAATTGGAGGCTTCTGATTCCTCCTGACCATGCCACGAAACAAGCTCCTTCCATATACAGTGTGTGTGTGTGTGTGTGTTTCGTGGCAATATTTGAAGACTAATTTATCTCCAATTTTCTGACTACATCACGGAGTAAGAAAGGGAGGATGAGAAAAGAGAAAGAAGAGTAGATACGAATTTCACGACACCATTATTGTCACTCATTTAACACAGACAGTTTGGTGAAAAGAGAATAATTATACCACCAACCAACCAACCAACCCACCTACCCACACACACACACACCTACAACCAACCCATCCACCTACACACACACCCACCTACCCACACACACCCTCCTACCCACCCACACACCTGCCTACCCACACACACCCACACACACACACACACACACACCCATCTGTCTGCAGCCTAACAAACATTCTGTAACTACATGAGCATCTTGACTGGTCTGGCCTTGATCTGGGGGGGAATTAATTTTCATGGTAATTTATATCCACCTACAGTAGATGCCCAGTCCTCCGTCCCTCTCTCACACACACTAATCTCTCTCTCTCTCTCTCTCTCTCTCTCTCTCTTTCTCTCTCTCACACACTCACTAATTTCTCTCTCACTCTAATCGATTCATTCATTTCCTTTTTTTACTATGCTGACATTTAAAAACCACCACCACAACCACACCACGACCACAACAACAACAACAACAAAAGCAACCACCACCACCAACACCACCACAACACCACGACCACAACAACAACACTACCACACCACCACCACCACCACAACACCACCACCACCACCACAACAACAACACCAAAACAATACCACAACAACACCACCACAACAACACCACCACCACAACACCACCACCACCACAACACCCACCACAACAACACCACCACCACCACAACAACACCACCACAACAACAACACCACCACAAACCACCACCACCACAACAATATGTTACGACCCGGTTATCTCCCAATGGAAGGTGACTTTACACCAGTCCCAGGGAGTTTTAAAGTCTGGATATTAAGGATGTTAGGTCACCCACCCGACTTAGCCGAACCGCACATGCTGTACAGCACACCACTCCCTTTCCTTATTTGGTCTCCTCTGGTAATTCTCAATATTACTACATTAATTATATTACTTAAGTTTGGTTGGTGAAGGAACTAAAATACACATTTACCATAATACATCATATATCAAAATAAACACAAATGTACAACATGATTAATAAAGTAAATATATTTAGTTCTCAACATGATAAATGCACAAAATTGAATAAGATAAATACACAAATAATTAATAAATACCCCCCCACACATTCACACATGGGCATATATATAGTGTTCTCATGTCTCACCTCCAGACCCACACACACCTCAATTCCATAACATTACATTTACACCATTACACCACCTTAACACCTTGGGTAAAACACCAAATAACCCAACAATTGTCCACCAGGACACCCCCACACCACAATAATACCAGACACCACCTTAACACATTGGGTAAAACACCAAATAAACCCAACAATTGTCCACCAGGACACCCCCACACCCCACAATACCAGACACCACCAATTGTCCACCAGGACACCCCCACACCACAATAATACCAGACACCACCAATTGTCCACCAGGACACCCCCACAGCACAACAATACCAGACGCCACCTGTGGCCGACTCACCACCCACATGTACAGTTGGGGAACAAAGTATCTGTATACTGTTGGCGGCTTCTGGTAACTATGTCAGTGATAAAAACGTTACTACTAGACAAAATTTATTCATTACTACATAAGGATAACTGATATTGGGTGACATCGACCAGCCACAGACAGTGAAATAAAAGTTATCCTTCATTTCATAAATAGTTTCTCTCATTTATGTGTTTACTTTTGGGATGTTACCAGAAGCCACCAACAGTGTTCAGATACATTATTCCCCAACTGTACCTCACTTCACAACAAGCACAGGCCTCTGCCACCACCTTAATCACCCCTAAAGAACCACCACACTCTAACAAAGATACCACAAACCTCACGATACCCTCAGACCATGGCGAACTCCAGAAATCCCCACTCAATTCCACCACAAACCAAAACACCGCCTCTGCCCCGAGCGCCATGGAGAGACCTACTCTCACGGTCTCACCAACAAAACAAAACGAAAAGCGCCCACACCTCGGCGCCTCGTCTCCGAAATACTTCGATATCAAATACTTAATCTTATATATAATACACCTTATATATACAAAAATATAATATAAAGAAGTCAAAATAAGTATTGGAATGTTTCGTGAACAGAAACAACCCTGTAAATAAGGCAACGTAACAAATACCACCACAACAACAACACCACCACAACAACACCCACCACAACAACAACACCACCACAACAACAACACCCACCACAACACCACCACAACAATACCACCACCACAACAACACCACAACAATACCACCACAACACCACCACAACAACAACACCACCACAACACCACCACAACAACAACACCACCACACCAATACCACCACAACACCACCACAACAACAACACCACAACAACAACAACACCACCACAACACCACAACAACAAAACCACAATCATCACCACCACCACAACACATCAACACCATAACCACCACAACAACAACAACACCACACCACCACAACACCACCACAACAACAACACCACCACAACAATACCACCACAACACCACCACAACAACAACACCACAACAACAACAACAACACCACCACAACACCACCACAACACAACCACAACCACCACAACCACCACACGTCACCCTACCAGCATAATGGGAATGGTTGATGCGTTGTCAGCAGTTTATTCCATCTATCCTTCCTTCCCTCTCTCCCTTTCTATCCCTTATTATTTTTTCTCTCTCTCCTCCCTCTCCCTCCCTTCTTCCCTTTTCTCTCTCTCTCTTTCTTTTTCCCTAGCTCCCTCCCTCTCTCCCTCTATCCCTTATTATTTTCTCTCTCTCTCCCCTTCTTCCTCCATCCTTCCATTCCCTTCTCTCTCTCTCTCTCTCTCTCTCTCTCTCATCTCTCTCTCTCTCTCTCTCTCTCTCTCTCTCTTATTATTTTTTCTCTCTCTCCCTCCCTCTTCCTCCCCTCCTTCCCTTTTCTCTCTCTCTTTTTCCCTATCACTCTCTCTCTCTCTCTCTCTCTCTCTCTCTCTCTCTCTCTCTCTCTCTCTCTCTCTCTCTCTCTCTCTCTCTCTCTCTCTCTCTCTCTCTCTCTCTCTCTCTCTACCCCATTACTCTCTCTACCTTAACCTTCCCCCACACTCACACACAAACACACTTTACACCTCACCTCATTTCTCTCTAATCCTCCCTAGATCACATGTACAGTCACGAGCCCTAATAAGTGCTCGTGACTTTGGGTTGAAACTTTGAACAGTCCATTATTTTCACCAACGAAGTAATTCCAATGGAGATCTTAATAGTGGATTTATTTACTGTCTCCCTATATAGGTATACTCGAAGCACACCTGCATGCATGGATACTTATTAGTGCTCGTGACTGTATGTACACACTACTTATCCAACACCACTTCACTTTACTCTCAATTACTCTTACTCAAAACCTAGGCAAATTTGTCATCCCTAGCTAACATCACTCCTACAGCTGCTCTACCACATAAATAAATACTTCTCACACTTTATACTCCCTTCCCCACATCAACATACTCTCTCTATCTATCCAACACCACCCTTCTTCACTCATAATTTATGCCCCATTCCTCATATCAACATACTCTCTCTCTTTCTAACACCACCTCTCTTCACTCATACTTCAAGCCCCCTTCCCCACATCAACATACTATATCTATCCAACACTCTTCACCCCTCTTCACTCACACTTCAAGTCCCCTTCCCCACATCAACATACTCTCTCTATCTATCCAACACCACCTCTCTTCAATCACACTTCACTCACACTTCATCCAGCCTCACTGTACCGTACTCTATCTATCAAACACCACCTCTCTTTACTCACACTTCAACTAGCCTCATTGTACCGTACAAACTCTCTCTATACATAATATTTTACTCTCCTACACTCACTTCATCCCTCCCATCCTCCTTGTCCTATATACTGCTCTCCATATCCACTGATTAATTCTTAGCCAAACCTGAGTGAAGAGAATTGGAGATAAATGAGTCCTTCAAATATTGCCACGAAACACACACACACACCTATATGGAAGGAGCTTGTTTCGTGGCATGGTCAGTAGGAATCAGAAGCCTCTAACTATCATACACGAACACAGGGTCCTTAAGTTTGTCATTCTGTAAACTAATCGACATGGGTAACTAGTGAGGTCTGAACATGGTATAACAACTTCAGAGATTCATTCATTTTAAGGGGGAAGTACAGTACGTACAGCCACAATCAAATAACCACCAACACTTTCCTTTCATCGTGCAAATAAATCAGTATCATATCAAAATATAATCATACAACAACACCTTACGTCAACTCAACCCCCTCAATTATTATTATTATGAGGTGCTGCAAAATTATACACGTGTTGTTCTTTATTACCAAGATATTTACTACGATGGAAGGAAAGTGTTGGTTATTGTTGTTATTATTATTATTATTATTAATATTATTATTATTATTATTATTATTATTATTATTATTATTATTATTATTATTATTATTATTATTATGAGGTGCTGCAAAATTATACACGTGTTGTTCTTTATTACCAAGATATTTACAACGATGGAAGGAAAGTGTTGGTGGATATTTGATTGTGACTGTACCAAAAAAGAATTATTACCACCTTAATTAATAATATTGTTTATCTCTTATCATCTACCTCTTATTTTTATATATCATTATTATTATTTATTTTAGTGCCCACGTGTTTGTCATTATTTCTATATTATATCTCTTTCTCTATCTCTATACTCGTCATTCTTGTCCAGTGTCCACCTGCTCGTCACTCTTTCGTTCTATATCTCTCTACTCGTCACTTCTCGTCCTCTTTCCACCTACTCGTCACTCTCTCCATCTACCTACTCCACCTCTCTCGATCCATCTACTCGTCACTCTCTCCATCTACCTACTCGTCACTCTCTCCATCTACCTACTCCACCTCTCTCCATCTACCTACTCCACCTCTCTCCATCCATCTACTCGTCACTCTCTCCATCCATCTACTCGTCACTCTCTCCATCCATCTACTCGTCACTCTCTCCATCCATCTACTCGTCACTCTCTCCATCTACTCATCCACTCTCCACTCTACTCATCACTCTCTCTATCTACCTACCTACTCGTCACTTTATCCATCTACCTCTCGTCCTCTCTCCATCGTCCTACTCGTCCCTCCTTGATGAATATAATGGTTCGTCCACTTATCTTCCCTTTCGTCCCCTTTGGTCCAGAGAGCGACCCTGGGCTGCCAGCGGATGTAACAATAATAACCTATTGAGTTTGTGTGTGTGTGTGTGTGTGTGTGTGTGTGTATGTTGAAGAGAGAGAGAGAGAGAGAGAGAGAGAGAGAGAGAGAGAGAGAGAGAGTGTGTGTTGAAGAGAGTGTGTGTGTGTGTGTGTTGGAGAGAGAGAGAGAGAGAGAGAGAGAGAGAGAGAGTGTGTGTGTGTGTGTGTGTTGAAGAGAGCTTGTGTGTGTGTGTGTGTGTGTGTGTTGAAGAGAGAGAGAGAGAGAGAGAGAGAGAGAGAGAGAGAGTGTGTGTTGAAGAGAGCTTGTGTGTGTGTGTGTTGAAGAGAGAGAGAGAGAGAGAGAGAGAGAGAGAGAGAGAGAGAGAGAGAGAGAGAGAGAGAGAGAGTGTGTGTGTGTGTCTGTTGAAGAGAGTTTGTGTATGTGTGAGTTGAAGAGAGTGTGTGTATGTATGTTGAAGAGAGAGAGTGTGTGTGTGTGTGTGTGTGTTGAAGAGAGTGTGTGTGTGTGTGTGTGTTGAAGAGTGTGTGTTGAAGAGAGTGTGTGTGTGTGTGTTTATATATGTATGTGTATGTGTGTGTTTATGTATGTGTGTGTTAAAGAGAGTGTGTGAGTGTGTGTGTGTTGAAGAGAGTGTGTGTGCGTTGAAGAGAGTGTGTGAGTGTGTGTGTGTTGAAGAGAGTGTGTGTGCGTTGAAGAGAGTGTGTGTGTGTTTATATATGTATGTGTTGTGTGTATCTGTGTGTTGAAGAGAGAGTGTGTGTGTGTGTGTTGAAGAGAGTGTGTGTGTGTGTGTTGAAGAGAGTGTGTGTGTGTGTGTTGAAGAGAGTGTGTGTGTTGAAGAGAGTGTGTGTGTTGAAGAGAGTGTGTGTGTGTGTGTTTATATATGTATGTGTATGTGTGTGTTTATGTATGTGTGTGTTAAAGAGAGTGTGTGAGTGTGTGTGTGTTGAAGAGAGTGTGTTTGTGTGTTGAAGAGAGTGTGTGTGTGTGTGTTGAAGAGAGTGTGTGTGTTGAAGAGAGTGTGTGTGTGTGTGTGTTGAAGAGAGTGTGTGTGTGTGTGTTGAAGAGTGTGTGTGTGTTGAAGAGTGTGTGTGTGTTGAAGAGAATGTGTGTGTGTGTGTGTGTTTTGAAGTGTGTGTGTGTGTTGAAGAGAGTGTGTGTGTGTGTATGTGTGTGTGTTGAAGAGAGTGTGTGTGTGTATGTGTGTGTGTTGAAGAGAGTGTGTGTGTGTATGTGTTTATGTATGTATTGAAGTGTGTGTGTGTGTGTGTTGAAGAGAGTGTGTGTGTGTGTGTGTGTTGAATAGTGTGTGTGTGTGTGATGAAGAGAGTGTGTGTGTGTGTGTGTTGAAGAGTGTGTGTGTGTGTGTGATGAAGAGAGCCACCACACACTAACTACCTACCTACTCTCATGTGTGTGTGTTGCAGAGAGCCACAGCACACTACCTACCTACTCTCATGTGTGTGTGTGTGTGTTTTGAAGTGTGTGTGTGTGTGTGTGTGTGTGTGGAAACTGGACATCAGTATAGGGGAAAAAAAAAAAAAAAAAAAAAAAAAATATATATATATATATATATATATATATATATATATATATATATATACTGTACAATCGCAATTCAAAATATGTATCCAGGCTTGCTTTGAATATCCTGATCGAGTATTAATTAAACGAGCTCAAGCCAATATGAAACAGGATAAGCGTTGTAATTGGTTCACTAGTATGTCAAATGATTCGAAACTTCAACAACAAGACCTGGATACAAATTATGGATTGCCAGTGTACAGCCACAATCAAATAACCACAGACACTTTCCTTCCATCGTAGTAAATATCTTGGTAATATAGAACAACACTTGTATGATTTTGCAGCTCCTCATAATAATAATAATTGAGGGGGTTGAGTTGACGTATGGTGTTGTTGTATGATTATATTTTGATATGATACCGATTTATTTGCACGATGGAAGGAAGGTGTCGGTGGTTATTTGATTGTGGCTATACTCATATTTTACTTGCACTATCTACTGTACTTGCTCAACTGTACACTTGTTTATACAATAATATCCACGAATAAATAAATATTGGAGACCAACCCTTTGCTACCCATTACAGGTGATGTACCGTGTTGGGGGCCGTGTGGGGAGGTCATTGGGCCACGGATGTCACTACTTGGGTCACGGCCTGGCCAACATGACCACCTACATCCCCGACGCTGCTTACATTGGTCCCATTACCCCCATCAATAGAACACACGAGGGAGAGTACGTCTATATCCCCGGCCACACCTCCGTCAGCAGTTACCCTTACTGATATCGCTCATAAGGGGGTAATATACACAACATTATGGTACAGCCATGGGTGATAGTGGTGGACCAGGGTCCAAGGAGTGTTGGAGAGCAACTGAACACAGTTCGAAAAAGTGAGTCTTCTAAACCTCTCTCAACGTCGAGAATGGTTTGGAAAATTCACCTGTTCGAACTGTGTTCAGTTGCTTTCCAACAATCCTTGGACCCTGGTCCACCACTATCAGCCATTGGTGGGGCGCCTTGATTCCCCCAAAGTATGCCAAGGTACAGGATCAGATTAACGAAACTAATGGTGTCCTGCTGTTTGGAATAGTTTGAAGGAATCAGTTACTCCAGATTTACTACCGACACAGGGCAGTATAATTTTATAGTCGTGTCCTGAAATATGGGGAAAACAACATAAGGTGACGTGGGACTTTCATAATGTTTCACGAGTTGCATTTAATTACGGGGGCGGGGGCACAGTGTTGGTAAATCCGGAGCAACTGATTCCTCCAAACTATTCCAAGCAACAGTATACCATTCTTTTTGTTGATCTGGTTCTGTTTCCTGGCTTACTTTGGAGGAATGATGGTGTTTTAATGTTCCAAAAGTATGCCATCTCTTTAATCTTCAGACAAAATCGAGACTATTGAAGCTCACTGTACACTGTAAATAAGACTAAAGTGTGTGTCCATTACCACCAGGGCCGGTATTCACAAAACATCTTAGAGTTAAGACTTGTTCGTTTGTTTGTATTACTGACCTCACCATAGAGTTTTAGATTCATTTCGAAGCAGTGAATGGTTTTGTTATTCTATTTGTATGAGCTGTTATGATTTCGAAGCAGTGTCGGGTACTATAGGTCCTCGCCATGAATGAATGCTTATGAATAAAATTTTAAGTTAAGAGTGAACTTTGCTTTTGTGAATACGGGCCCAGATGTCACTATAATAACAAGGTGTGGTTTTTTATTACTCTTCACAAATATCATGACTCTTGTGGCAACTTTAGAGGGAATCTTGTTCAAAAGTCACGTACAGTATGTATGTATGTATGTATGTACAGCCATGGGTGATAGTGGTGGACCAGGGTCCAAAGAGTGTTGGACAGCAACAAAACAAAGTTCCAACAAGTGAATTTTTTCAAACTATTCTCAACGTTGAGAGAGGTTTAGAAGACTCACTTTTTCGAACTGTGTTCAGTTGCTCTCCAACACTCCTTGGACTCTGGTCCACCACTATCAGCCATGGCTGTACAGTATGTATGTACAGTTGGACACATGAATGGGTGGTACAGCCCAGGTGAAAGATACTTGTCCCATTTGAGTAACCACCAGTGTCTGTTATCAGGTACTTGCTTTTTATTACCATCCTCAATACTGACTTGTGCCCCTGATGTCTCCTATTTGGCACTCAATAAGGAACTTGATATTGGGAGAAATTGACCATCTTTCACCTGGGCTGTACCACCCATTCATGTGTCCAACTGTACAGTCGTGGTCAATAATAATCATCCACATATGGGTATCTTAAACAATTTACTGTCTAATGTTTTCAAGTTCACTTAATTATGATGTTATTGTTTTAAGTAGTGCGTAGCTGCTTGTATTAAATTAAAATATGGTATTTAACCTATTTATTGGAAAGTTTATCATCTAAGGAACTTAGGGAAGCAGTCATACTCTTACGTGAGTTACACCTATATGGATGATTATATATGACCGCGACTGTACAGTATGTATAGTATGTACAGTTGGATACCATAGTCTCTATTCCACCTGGTCGAAGCCCGAGATCTGGAGCAGGCGGTTTTTAGACGACAGTCCACCCAAAGCCTCCATTAGTTCAAGACGTGTGTAGCCTGGTGATGGTTTGGGTGGGCTGTCATCCAGAAACCTCCTGCTCCAGATCTCGGGCTTCGACTCAGGTGGGCTAGAGACTATAGTATCCAAGTGTATGTACAGTCGGCGGCAAAAGTCCTGTCGCATCGATTGCTTCACCGAGGCACGCGATGTTCATAGACTCGAGTTTATTAGGTGTAGAAAACGTGCGTATATCTCGAGTCCATGAACACTGCCTGTCTCGGTGAAGCAGGTGTGGCGACAGGACTAATGCCGCCGACCGTACAGTACTATCAGAGACAAAAGTCGTGTCGCTGTTTTGTCCGATGATTTGATATAACTCGTGAAACTTTATGAAAGACCAACCACAGTAATCTCTACCAGCTGTTTCCTACACATCACGATACTCATAACCGCAATAATAGTTACCAATTTTGATAAACTAAAAAAAGCCAGAACAAGTACCGTACCGTAATTATCGACCATATGTATAGGTGTTGGATGGGCCATTATCAGGTCAATACTGATGATCCCTTCTTTTATTAAGGGGAGAGTTTTGTGTTGGTAAATCTGAAGCAATTGAACCCTCTATTCCAACTATTCCAAGCAACAGAACAACACCATTATTTTTGCTCTTCTGGTCCTGTTTCCTGGCCTAGTGTGGAGGAATGGAAGGAAAGTGTTGGTGGTTATTTGATTGTGGCTGTACACATTAGAGTTCCTTGATTTTTCCCCCTAAAGTATGTCAGCCAGGAAACAACAGAACCAGGAAACAGATTAATTAACACAAGTAATGGTGGTCTGTTTTTGCTTAGAATAGTTTATAGGAATCAGTTGTTCTCAAAAAAAAAAAAAAAAAAAAAAAAAAAAAAAAGTTGTTCTCCAGATTTACCAACACTGTACTATACTCCTAAATTAAATGTTCAAGTTTGTATACATAGAGGTTTGTTTCTTGGTGGGTGTCATTCATGTTACTCTGTTTTTTTAATGAAGGTGTGTTAGGTGAATTTTTGGAAGTATATGCATGCACCTTGATTGAATAGGCTCGGTTTAATGTTCCTATACGGTATAGACGATAAGATTATAAGATGATGATATTTATGCTCGCTTTTAATTAACGAGAATTCTTTCACACACACACACACACACAATACCTACCCCATTGTAACACACACAACACACAATACCAACCCCTCAGTAACAAACACACACACACACACACACACACAATGCCTACCCCTCAGTAACACACACACACACACACACACAAAATACTTACCCCATAGTAACACACGCAGACACACAATACCTACCCCTCAGTATCGTATCTCACACACACACACACACACACACACACCTGTTACTTCTATTACGAAAAATAAACCTAAAAACAAACAAATATATACACAATAAAAATACGTTTGATGGACAGTTTGTATATACAGAGTGATTCAACATTCTATGCATTAAATTGAATGATGACCTGCTTGGATAATTTCAAGCAAATATGTCTTTATGATAAAATGTCGAATTATACATAGTTTAGCTGTTGAATCACTCTGTATATACAGTAATACAGAAATCTGTAGTATTAAGTCTTAACATAGAATAGCTATTTCTTTTGATAGTCATATATTTTTATTAAGCTGTATATATATACTGTTATTGTATGCTATATATATATATATTGCTTGTCATTATCACTGCCTACATGCTGCTTGTAATGCATGCCTTACTGTTAGACTGACTGATAATTATAATAATGTTGGTGATTTATCGAGACATACAAATTTATATGAACTGTGTTAGAAAAATAATGGAAAGATACAGGATGAAATGTAGGTACAGCCACAATTATATATCCACCGACACTTTCCTTCCATTGTAGTAAATATGTTGGTAACAAAGAACAACACGTGTATGATATTGCAGCACCTCATAATAATAATAATAATAATAAATAATAATAACAATAACCAACACTTTCCTTCCATCGTAGTAAATATCTTGGTAATAATGAACAACACGTGTATGATTTTGCAGCACCTCATAATAATAATTGAGGGGGTTGAGTTGACGTAAGGTGTTGTTGTATGATTATATTTTGATATGATACTAATTTAATTGCACGATGGAAGGAAAATGTCGGTGGTTATTTGATTGTGGCTGTACATCAATATAAAAAGGAAATTATTAAAAAAAATTATACGTATTCTAGGTAGTTTCATTCTATGATGTTCTACGATATGATAATTGGGTTGATATTAGGCGCCGCAACAGTGAGGTCATATAGCGCTCGAGTATAAAGAAGGTAATTGAGAGGTGGGACAGTAAGCACAACACAATAGGTAACAGATGAAAAGAAGGGACAGCTAGAGAAGAGAAAGCCCCTTTTAGTGGCCTTTTATGACAAGCTAACCTAACCTTTAATGACAAGCTAACCTAACCTAACCTTTAATGACAAGCTAACCTAACCTAACCTTTTATGACAAGCTAAACTAATCTAACCTTTTATGACAAGCTAACCTAACCTAACCTTTTATGACAAGCTAACCTAACCTTTTATGACAACCTAACCTAACCTAACCTTTTATGACAAGCTAACCTAACCTTTAATGACAAGCTAACCTAACCTAACCTTTTATGACAAGCTAACCTAACCTTTAATGACAAGCTAACCTAACCTAACCTTTTATGACAACCTAACCTAACCTTTTATGACAACCTAACCTAACCTTTTATGACAACCAAACCATAGATATCTATTTAGACTTCAACTTCTTTAAAAGGTTGATACGAAATTATCTGGGTAGGTAACTGGAGGATATCCACCAATACTTTTCTTCCATCGTAGTAAATATCTTGGTAATAAAGAACAACACGTGTATGATTTTGCAGCACCTCATAATAATAATTGAGGGGGTTGAGTTGTCGTAAGGTGTTGTTGTAAGATTATATGTTGATATGACACTGATTTATTTGCACGATGGAAGGAAAGTGTTGGTGGTTATTTGATTGTGGCTGTACATTTATAGGAGTTGGTACAGCCACAATCAAATAACCTGCTTCCTCTCCTTCCTTCCAACACCCCTCTTACCCCACCCTTTAAACACATACATCCACCTCCACTCCCCCCACATCCATTCAACCTCATACACATAATACACCACCCTTCCCCCAGCATCATACACCTATTCCACACTCATACCCACAATATCAAATTCACACACACATATCCACTCAACAAACAACGACGCAACACCATCTCCCTAACACGTATACACACACCAGTACTCCATTCCCTAACACACACCCCCAACACATCCACCCTTATCTTCACCAACATGTCACCTCATCCCTACGCATTCTCCCTCCTTTGCCTCAATACACTACCTCACACAGCACACACCCCAGCAACACAATAACATCACTCCACTCACGCAACTGTGTTTCTATCACCAACGCTTTGGTAATGTCGCACGTAATTGCCGCCCACCTTGCCAGTGGGCGTCCCCTGACACTTGCCAGCCACCAATTGGTTACCAGGAAAACGAGTAAGGCGGTGGCAAGAACACGCCCAAGAAACCACCGCCACACATCTTAGCCAACCCACCGTACACAAGACGCAACAATACAAGAACCATGATTACCATACCTTGGGGGCAACAAACACGTACACGAACCCTCAGGACGCCTCTCTGCCTGCACCTCTACGTCACTCCTACGCCGCCGCCGTACGTTCCTCACACTCTACGCTACGACAAGTTGATCTACACGCCCAAGCCACCCACGCTACTACACCATGCCCTCAACCACGCACGGACCCAGCTCATTGTACGTCGTCCCGTGTACACGCACATGTCCCCCCTTTCACGCCCCCAGACATTTCCCCTGCGGGTACGTATGTGCCCCTACGCAATCATGCTCGCACACTGCTATGGGCAGAGGACCTCGAGTCAGGGGACACGTTCCTTATCGACTCGGGCTCCGAAGTTAGCGTGGTTCCCCCCCTGGAGAAGGACCGCAAGAGGCAGGCGTCTACCGCTTACGACCTCCTCGCTGCAAACCTGTCTCCTATCGCCACCTACGGAACCAGGAGTAAGGGCGTCACATTGTTGAAGGACGAGTATGTAGTATGGCCGTTCGTGGTAGCGGACGTACAAGCACCAATATTAGGCTGAGACTTCCTGATGGCACACGACTTGTTAATCGATGTTAAACGTAACAGACTCATACACCAAACTTCAGGAGCTACTATTCCCACCAGAAACTGCCGACAAGCCACACCTACTATCACACAAATCACACAAACCAACACTTACGACGTATGCCCCCGGAACGACTAGGAGCTGCACAACGGGAGTTCACAGTGATGATCAAGCATGGGGTAGCCAGGCCGTCTGACAGCGCGTTGTCGTCACCCCTGCACATGGTACCCAAACAGCAAGAAGGTGAATGGAGGGCTTGCGGGGATTACAGGGCCCTGAATGCAGTCACCATTCCTGACAGGTATCCAATCCCGCGTGTTCTTGATTTTCACTCGAAGCTGCAAGGATGTACTGTTTTCTCCAAATTTGACCTCGTCAGGGCTTTCCACCAAATTCCCGTTGCAGAGGAGGATATAAAAAACGGCGATAACCACACCCTTCGGACTGTACGAATTCCCCGTAATGAATTTCGGCTTACGTAACGCAGCGCAGACATTCCAGAGATTTATGGATAAGGTACTACGAGGCCTCGATTACGTAGTGGTATATATAGACAACATCCTCATCGCGTCAAACAATCATACGCAACACCAGCAACACCTGCGGGAATTATTTTCCCGCCTACAGGAGTATACACTGTATACACTGTATAAATAAACTCAAGAATTGTTTAGAATAGCATTTGTAAATGAGAACTTAAAAACAAAAAAATTATACTCCGTCATCCGTTGTCAAATCCCTCTGCACCAAGCGACTTGTATCTTGTCTCCCATTTCTGGTGGGAGACAAGATACAACCGAAATTTTGTCTCTGGACTGCTAGCGACAAATTTAGATTTTCCTGAGACAATCTGGCAACAGTCTAGCGACATTGTTGCGCGACTTTTGCTGGATAAAGTATCTTGGTGTGTACGGGACCAAGGGACAGTGTCTAGCGATTTGTCAGACGGCAGACAGCCTTATCAAGGGGAGGTGCCGATGAAAAGATATACAGATACAGCTTCCCGGTTCCCGCTCATCATACACAACATCAACAACAAAGACGTGGTTTTGAGCAGTGTTACCAAATATGAAGAATTTTTCCTAGACGTGGAGAATAAAGGGGATACCCGGGATAGTATACTTTTAATAGACTGGAGTGTCTTGATTCCTCCAAAGTATGCCAGGAAACAGACCCACATGAAGAACAAAAAAGGTATCCTGTTGCCTGGGATAATTTGGAGGAATCATTTGCTCCAGATTTACCACCCAAAACAATGTGCTATATATACCCCAATGGGTAAATTATATAACGATTGTTCGAGTTAATGGGAACATTTCGGTAAATATTGAAAGCATTACCGTTATGGCGTATGGTTTTTCTACCTTCATTACCCACTTATTTAGACCATTCTAAGATTATTTTCTTCCATGGCATTTTCTCTGCAATTCCCCCATTTCTAAGATAACTCATTCAAATATTCAAATAGGGCATTTTGAAATTAGCCTGACCTTACCTAACCTAACCTCAAAAATGCCTAGCTTCAGCACATTGGGATAGCCAACCAGGTGAGTCACAGCAGACTACCGGGACCTAACCAGGGCAAACTACCGAGAAATAACCGTACGTGGTAATTAAAGTACAGGAAATGACCACTAGGGCAAAATACTACAGGGACCTAGCCGGATCTGGCAACACTGCTACAAAACGGTATTTCTTTTAATATATACCAAAATTTCTTACAGACGAAATATCAAGATGTTAATTATCAATATAAGACTACAGTGTCTTCAGGAGTAAATAGGGAATTTCTGAGGTAAAAAAGGTAAATTCTGATGTTGAAACTGGGGATTTTTTTTGGCAACACTGCTTATGTTTTTGTTTACTAATGAAGCAGACCTGGCAAGTTGGCAACACTGCTTATGTTTGTTTACTAAAGCATCGTGGGTGGTTGAAAATAATAATAAGTTGTATATTGTTTTGTCAAGTACATATACATTTATATATATATATACATAGAGTACACATTTACATACACATACACATACACATTATACATACACACACATACATACAGTACACATTTATATACACATATACATATAACTTGCATATCCATACACATACACATTATACATACAGTACACATTTACATACTCATACACATTATACATACAAATACATACATACACATACACATAATTATACACACGCACATACATACCCATATACATAATTATACACACACACACACACGCACATATGATGGAGGAAGAAATAGAGGAGAAGAAAGGTCGTATACGTATTGAAGAGAAACTAAAGAGATATGAGAAGATTGACTTTTTAGGAGAAGGACAAGTAAGTTTTAACGTGTCGTGTTTTTATTTGGGGGGGGGGGGAATTTACGGTATTTATTGAAGGAATTACCGGTTTTAGTACAGAAGTGGACCTTACTGTATAATAGATATTTTACTGTCATTACCCACTATTTTGGACCATTCTAAGACACTTTCCTTCTATGTTTTTTCTTCCTCAAATGCCCCGTTTTCGAGATATGCCCCATTCCCAATACCCATAGAAACATGGGGGGTTGACGGGTGGGGGAAACATGAAATACGTATACAAAAACTGTATCCCACGCCAACGACGGATTTGCCATTCCCTTGGTCCGGACATATACAAGATTATTTTATGGGCAATTCAGGAGCGAAGGCCGTAGGCCGGAGCTCCGGCACGCAAAAAAGGAGTGGAAAGCGACCCGAAGGATCGCTTGGAGCTTGCCACGTTAGGGGAACTCACTTGATACCATATTGTTACTATAATACTGCAATATCACTATATACGACGTTAATTAAGGTAGGAAGTGTATTATAAAGGCAGAACAATAGGAAAATGCGTGTTTCCCCCACCCATCAACCCCCGATTCCCATCGGGCCCCCCATGTTTCTATGGGTATTGGGAATGGGGCATTTGAGGAAGAAAAACCATAGAAGAAAAGTGTCTTAGAATGGTCAAAAATAGTGGGTAATGACAGTAAAATATCTATTATACAGTAAGGTCCACTTCTGTACCTTTACCGAATTACCGTTTTGTAGCAGTGTTGCCAGATCCGGCTAGGTCCCTGTAGTATTTTGCCCCGGTCATTTACTGTACTTTACCACGTACGGTTATTTCCCGGTAGTTTGCCCTGGTTAGGTCCCGGTAGTTTGCCCAGGTTAGGGCCCGGTAGTCTGATGCGGTCTAGGTTAGGCTAATTTCAAAATGACCCCATTAGGAAGGAAATGCCATAGAAGAAAATGGTCTTAGAATGATCTTAATTAGCGATAATGGCAATGCTTTCAATATTTACCGGTAATTTACAGAAGACTGGGTTCACTATATTGTATATTTTAGTATCATTACCCACTATTTTGGGTAAATATTGAAAAAATTGCAGTTATTGTGTACGGTTTTTCTACCTTCATTACCCACTTATTTAGACCATTCTAAGACTATTTTCTCCTATGGCATTTCCTCCGCAAATGCCCCATTTCCAAGATGGCATATTCAAATGGGGCATTTTGAAATTAGCCTGACCTTACCTAACCTAACCTAGACCGCATCAGACTACTGGGACCTAACCTGGGCAAACTACTGGGACCTAACCTGGCCAAACTACCAGAAAATAACCGTGGTAAAGTACAGGAAATGACTGGGGCAAAATACTGGGACCTAGCTGGATCTGGCAACACTGCTACAAAATGGCAATTCTTTCAATAAATACTCTATTTTGGACCATTCAACACTTTTCATCTATGGCGTTTCTCTCGGAACATAATTTGGAAATTAGTCTGACCTAACCTAACCTAGACCACAGCAGACTACCGGGACCTAACCTGGGCAAACTATCGGGACCATACAGTGTAAACTATCATAAAGTGACCGGGGCAAATTTCCGTGACCTAGGTGTATGTGGTAACACTGAGAGGGCCTAGGCAAGAACTCAGTACCGTAAAACACCCTAACTTTGGACATTTTTTACATATTTTAGTGAATAACTCTGTTAATAATGGTGCAATTTTATTTCTGTTGGTGTCATGTGGTAGCCAGGGAGAGTACCTACTAAATCCATATAAAGAAATTAAGCACGCTAAATTCGTGATTTTTTTTATTTTTTATTTTCAAGTTTCCGAAGTTAGGCAGAAATTTCCTAACTTCGGACAGGGTTGTATTTTCCCTTTAAACATGAGATTGGTTAACAGCATCAATCTCTGGAGATGCTGGCTGAATTTCAGACACCTGAGGAGTTTTTAAAAAATGTAAAAAATAATTTGCCGCATTCATGGCCCGAGTTATACAAATATAAAGAGATATATCCAAAAATAGCTTCTTTTTTAAGCACATAAATTGAGATCACAATAAGTTGCATCATATCACATTGTAGTGAGGTTTTCTTGGCATAGATCTAACTAAGAACTATTCAAAAACTTTTCTAGCCGGAAAAAAAAAAACGCATTGCGTATACACAAAACCGGAGGAAGTGACCTCTTCTTCCAAAAAAAACTTCACCTAAATATCAAGTTGCTTCTTCAATGACTTAACAAATGTATACTGAAATAACAATACGACCTACCAGGCTTGGGTTCGAGTACAAAGTTCTGTACTCGAGTCCGAGTACAAGTACAAGTACTCAGTTTTATGAGTGGAAACGAGTACGAGTACTGCTATATTGTACTCGAGTACAAGTACACCAACGGACTGAATAGTGTACAGTACTACGCTTTTTCGTAGAGGTAGGGAAGTAATGTCCGGTGAAGTGAGTCGCTAATGTATGTGTGTGTGTATTTGTGTGTGTGTGAAGATTAGACCACACACATCTGCTAATCCCACACCAATGTGACCCCATGACCTCAGTCACCTCACCCTTACTGGTCATTAGTGATCAATGACCACAAGTACTCGAAAGTACTTGCTATATACTCGAGTACATGTGGCTCAAGTACAAATACTAAACATATTTCTGACTCCGAGTACGAGTACAAGTACATGAAATTGTGTACTTAAGTACGAGTACGAGTATGAGTACATGTACTTGAACCCAAGTCTGGGACCTACATAAGGTACATAATATATAACATAATTCCAGGTACTAATGACACACACACACACACTTCCTATATTACCTGTATAAAATACTATACCTAAATAACTAATATAACTCTTTTCTTCAAAATAAAACTCATTACTGGTTAAGGCACCATACTGTAGCACCTTACAGGCAATAACTTTGGTACTGGTAGTACTGACAATCTTACAGAACTATACCACATATTATTTGGGTACTAGTATCATTACTTAGGCCATAGGTTTACATCTATAAAAAAATCATCCTTTGCTTGCGGTCAAGTACCAGTACCGTATTAATTTGTCTGTCCGAAGTTGGGACTTTTTTCTGTAAAGGATAGAAATATTCATTAAAAAAATCATAACATGGTTATGCATGCATATATTTTAAATTTGTATACTGGCCAGTACTTACAGAGAGTGTCCACATATAATCGTACCATTCACGTTCTTACAAATGAAACTCTTTGTTCTGTGTGAACAAAGTTTTGCACGGTTAAAAAATGCAGACTTTTTTTTTCATTGCATTTGTCGATTATTTTCACCCACACATATTCAAGCTATTGTAATAGAATTTATACATAATAGTCTTTGAACATTCCCCTAACTAACACCATCATTATTTTTTGCAAATATAGCACTCTCTTCCAGTACAGTTGAATTATTACCTTTTTTCGCAAAATGTCTGAAGTTAGGGTGTTTTACGGTAGGTGTTGTTATTGTATTATAGGTATTGTTATTATATTGTGTGTTGTTATTATATTGTAATGTGAGTTAGGTGTTATATTTATAGACGTTATTATAGTTATATTATTAGGCATATCGAAAACGGGGCATCTCCGAGAGAAACACCATAGATGAAAAGTATCTTAGAATGGTCCAAAATAGTGGATAATAATACTAAAATATACAATATAGTGAATGAAGTACTTCTATACTTTTACCGTGTTATATTATAGGAGTTGTTATATTATGGGTGTTATTTGACAGGTGGGTTGTAATTATAGGTGTTATTATTTGACAGGTAGGTTGTAATTATTGGTGTTATTATTTGACAGGTGAGTTGTAATTATAGGTGTTATTATTTGACAGGTGAGTTATATTTATAGGTGTTATTATAATGAGCCATATTCAAAACTTGACCTAACCTAACTAAGCATAACATAACCTGACCTGAATAAACATAACATAACCTAACTTAACTTAACCTAACCTGACATCCTTTGGTCCTAACCCTGACATCTATTACCAATTCTGGTTAGGTCCTGGTAGTTTGCCCTGGTTAGGGCCTGGTAGTTTGCCCTGGTTAGGTCCTGGTAGTTTGCCCTGGTTAGGTCCTGGTAGTTTGCCCTGGTTAAGTCCTGGTAGTTTGCCCTGGTTAAGTCCTGGTAGTTTGCCCTGGTTAAGTCCTGGTAGTTTTGCCCTGGTTAGGTCCTGGTAGTTTGCCCTGGTTTGGTCCTGGTAGTCTGTTGTAGTTCAGGTAAGGTCACATAAGGTCAGGCTAATTTCCAAATTCCCAATTTTAAATATTATTTGAAATGGGGAATTTCTGAGGGAAATACTCAATCAATCACTTAAAGGGGTGTGGGAGTAGGGGACAGGCTTGGGGGGGGGTGCGGGAATAGGGGGACAGGCTTGGGGTGGGTAGCAAGCCTGTCCCCAATTCCCACACACCCCTAACCCCCCAAGCCTGTCCCCCTACTCCTGCACCCCCCAAGCCTGTCCCCAACTCCCTCACCCCCCAAACCCCCCCCAAGCCTGTCCCCTATTCCTGCACACCCTAAACCCCCCCAAGCCTGTCCCCTATTCCTGCACACCCTAAACCCCCCCCAAGCTTGTCCCCTATTCCCGCACACCCTAAACCCCCCCCAAGCTTGTCCCCTATTCCCGCACACCCTAAACCCCCCCCAAGCTTGTCCCCCTACTCCCGCACCCACCCAAAACCCCCCAAGCTTGTCCTCTACTCCCGCACCCCCTTATTTATGGAAATATTTTGTCTTTATAGTTTGCTACTGTTTACAAGGCCCTGGATGTGGAAACCAAGCAAATTGTTGCCGTCAAAAAGGTAAGGAATAATATCATAAGATGGGCTATAGGGTCGATTCCACAGTGGTTGGTATTGGTTTGTTAGCACGCAAACAAAAGAACCTTAGCCATTTAAGGGGGTGCGGGAGTAGGGGACAGGCTTGGGGGGTGCGGTAATAGGGGGACAGGCTTGGGGTGGGTAGAAAGCCTGTCCCCTATTCCTGCACCCCCCCTCAACCCCACAAAACGCCCACCAAGCCTGTCCCCTTACTCCCGCACCCCCCACAAAACCTCCCCCAAGCCTGTCCCCCTATTCCCGCTCCTCCCAAAACCTCCCCCAAGCCTGTCCCCCTATTCCCTCACCTCCCAAACCCCCCCAAGCCTGTCCCCCTATTCCCTCACCTCCCAACTCCCCCCCCCCTAAAGCCTGTCCCCCTATTCCCTCATCCCCTTAAATGACTTATGGGTGAATTATTTAATGAATTTGGTGAGTAAACTATACAGTGATCATTATTATCTAACTGTTAGGATAGATTTTGTGAATGTGGATACTCAGCTTTTGGAATATAATGAAGCCTGACAAGTGTGGTTGGTTGGGAAGCTAACAAACCAATACCACTGTGGAATCGACCCATAGTATCAATAATAAAGGATGGGATTATTTTCTTGACCATTTCTTCGTCTATATAAGTGAAGGCCACTCTCTCATATTTGCAAACAAGGTATACTGTACATGTTTCTCACTTTTTCATTTATATGATCATCTGGTGTCAATTTCTTATTTATCATTACCCCTAAATCTCTTTCTTTCTCTGCTTCATTTAATATTATTATTAATATTAGTAAGCCTTTTTTATACACTGGGCTGACTAAAAGAGGCTTTACTTGTCATAAAGGTCACACTAAAAGGGGCTTTCACTTCACTACTAATACCTCCCCAGTATTCCTGCTTATCATAAAAGGTCACTAAAAGGAGCTTTCACTTCACTTTCACTTCATTTTCACTTCACTAAAAGGGGCTTTAACTTCACTTTCACTTCATTTTCACTTCACTAAAAGGGGCTTTCACTTCACTTTCACATCACCAACTGTCCCTTTTTATCATCTATTACTTTTTGTGCTTACTGTCCCACCTCTCCGTCACCTTAATTCTTCCTCCTCGGGCACCACATGACCTTAGCTGTTGCGGCGCCTAATATATATATACATCAACCAGTCAATCCATCCATCCATCATTACAGATCAAGCTGGGAAGCCGAGAGGAGGCGAGGGACGGCATCAATCGTACAGCTTTAAGAGAGATCAAACTATTACAAGAAGTTCACCACCCAAACCTTATTGGTCTGTTTGATGTGTTTGGTTACAAGTCAAACGTATCATTGGTGTTTGATTTTATGGATACTGATCTGGAGGCAAGTTGTATGTATGTATGTATGTTTGTATGTATGTACAGTCACTCACTAATACCCTAGCCCACCTGTAATAATAATAATAATAATAATGCTATGCTAACGTTAGGAAATCATTAAGCACACTGTAATAATAATAATAATAATAAAAATATTAATAGTAACACTGTGCCAACATTGCAGGTAATCATCAAAGACACTGTAATAATAATAATAATAATAATAATAATAATGCTATGCTAACATTAGGAAATTGTTAAGGACACTAATAATAATAATAATAATAATAATAATAACTACAATATGCTAGCATTAGGAAATTATTAAGGACATTGTAATAATAATAATAATACTATGCTAACATTAGGAAATCATTAAGGACACTGTAATAATAATAATAATAATTTTAATAATAATAATAATAATATGCTAACATTACAAAATAATAATAATAATAATAAATAATAATAATAATAATAATAATAGTAACATTGTGCCAACATTACAGGTAATCATCAAAGACACTGACAACATCATCCTCACTCCTTCCAACATCAAGGCTTACATCCTACAAACTCTGCGCGGCCTCGAGTTTCTACACCTACACTGGATCCTACACAGGGTATGATGTTGTTGTTGTTGTTGGTGTTGTTGTTGGTGTTGGTCCTTGGCGGCAAGTTTATTTGCGGATAACACTGTGTTGATGGCTGAGAGTGAAAGGGAGTTACAGAGCGTGGTGGATGAGTTTCAGTCTGTGTAAACGAAGGAGACTGAAGGTGAATGTTGGTAAAAGTAAAGTGATGGTATTTGAGAGAGCAGAAACGGAAGTGATTGACTTTGCTACACCTTACAGAGTGGGAGTACCAACTGGGACTTAGTGTGAGATAACTCTGAGAGGTGAGAGGATGGAGGAAGTGAAGGAGTTTAAGTACCTGGGTACAGTTCTGTGTAAACATAGAAGTATGGAAGGAGAAATTAGGGAGAGAGCAATGAGGGGTAGACAGGTCATAGGATCACTGGGGAGGATTATGAAGGGTAGAAGTGTGAGTATGGAAGTGAAAAGGGGACTACGAAATAGTATAATCCTACCAACGCTGACATATGCATCGGAGACATGGACATGGAGTGTGGCTCATCAGTCGAGAATAGGTGCTGTGGAAATGAGTTACTGGAGAGGAGCATGTCGACTTACTTGGTGGGATGGAGAAAGCAATGAGAGTGTGTATGAGAGATGTGGTATGAGTGAGAAGGCAATTGGTATTGAGTGTGGAGTGGTTGAGGGAGTGAAGTGTAATACACTGAGATGGTTTGGACATGTAGAGAGAATGCAAAGTGTGGAGTTTGTAAAGAAGGTGTATGGAAGTGAAGTTGTGGGACCGTTTGATATGGTAACACTGATATGGGGAATGTTTGGTGTTACTCCTTTAAGGTTTGTTATCGCTTGTTTTTACTGAGGAACGAGTGTGAATGTCTTCCTGTATGTCCTTCTTACCCAAACTATGTGTATCTCCAATGGCACTCGGCAGTCTTTAAGGATGTAATTCTTTTTTGTTACATTGGAGTGCCTTGATTCCTCCAAAGTATGCCACGAAGCAAGACCAGATGAACAATAATAATGGTGTTCTGTTGATTGTAGTAAATAGTTTGGAGGATTCAGTTGATCCAGACTTACCAACACAAAACTTCACCCTTAAGGTGTTAACAATATGCTTAACTCACATTCCCTTGTGTTTATGGTGCTGACACATGTCCTCTTGTGTATATGTGTATGTGTATATACAGGAATATATGTGTTAAAGAGATAAAGATATACATACTGTATGTAGTTTAACTGGTACAGCCACAATCAAATATCCACCGACACTTTCCTTCCATCTTAGTAAATATCTTGGTAATAAAGAACAACACGTGTATAATTATGCAGCACCTCATATTAATAATTGAGGGGGTTGAGTTGACGTAAGGTGTTGTTGTATGATTATAGTTTGATATGATACTGATTTACTTGCATGATGGAAAGAAAGTGTCGGTGGATATTTGATTGTGGCTGTACATGATATTTTCAAAAGTTGAGTATCTCCAGTGTTAAGGTGAAAGTTTTGTGTTGGTAAATCTGAAGAAACCGAATCCTCCAAACTATTCCAAGCAACAGAACACTATTATTTTTGCTCTTCTGGTCCTGTTGTTTCCTGGCATACTTTGGAGGAATCAAGGCACTCCAATGTAACAAAAAAGAATTACCTCCTTAAGGGACCCTGTGATGTAGTCAGAAAATTGGAGATAAACGAGTCCTTCAAATATTGCCACGAAACACCACTTATATGGAAGGAGCTTGTTTCGTGGCATGGTCAGAAGGAAACAGAAGCATTCAATTTTCATAAACGATCACAGGGTCCTTAAGGCGAGATTCTCTTGTTGGCTAATTGGAAGGTGTGTGATTCCTCCAAACTATGCTATGAAACAACAGATCCCTTATTAGTATTAGTATTAGTGGTCATCCAATTCACCTACAAAAAACTTCCCCTAAAGGTGGTAATTCTTTTTTGTTACATTGGAGTGCCTTGATTCCTCCAAAGTATGCCAGGAAACAGGACCAAAAGAACAAAAATAATGGTGTTCTGTTGCTTGGAATAGGTTGGAGGATTCAGTTGCTCCAGATTTACCAACACAAAACTTCCCCCTTAACCAATTTGTTGGAAAGTTTATCAGCCAACTAACTAACTAACTAAACTAACATTTACATAAGACACTCCAATGTGGATGAATATTATTGACCATGACTGTACATTTAAAACAGGGTATATTCTGTAAGTTTTCTCTTTGAATTATACAAGTATGGCAACTGTGAAATATTGGTGTATGGCAACTGTGTCCGTGGTCAGTTTGTTGTCCTGTGTGTGTGTGTGTGGGCAAGTGTGGAATTATTGTACCTGTATTATAAAACATCCACTGTGTGTGTGTGTGTGTGTGTGCGTGCGTGCGCGCTACTAACATTACATAATTTTGGTACCATATTATTGAGGTACAGTCACAATCAAATATCCACCGACACTCTCCTTCCATCGTAGTAAATATCTTGGTAATAAAGAACAACACATGTATGATTTTGCAGCATCTCATAATAATGATAATAATAATTATAATAATAATAATAACCAACACATTATTTCCATTGTAGTAAATATCTTGGTAATAAACAACAACACGTGTATGATTCTGTAGCACCTCATAATAATAATAATTGAGGGGGTTGAGTTGACGTAAGGTGTTATTGTATGATTGCATTTTGATATGATACTGATTTATTTGTATCATGGAAGGAAAGTGTCTGTGGTTATTTGATTGTGGATGTACAGTAATTTATTTTGAATTCTTTTCCTATTGGCCTATATTCTCTATCGCCAAATTGCCTGCGAGCTATTGAACGAACCCTTGATTATTGTACATGTGGCAACACTGGAATGGGATAAACTCAACTGGCCACTTATGATATTATTTATAATATTTTATTATGAGTTTTATTACATTTTTTTTATAATGTTTTTATTATGATATTTTCATGGTCTTTTTTTGTACATATTATGATATTTATGATATTTTTTATGTTGTATTTATGTTTTTTTTTTATAATTTGATTATGATATTTTTAAGGTGTTTTTTTTTTACATATGATTTTTATTACATGATATTTTTTAGGGTGTTTTTATGTTTTTTTTATATAATGTTTATAATATGATATTTTTAGGGTGTATTTTTCTACATGATTTTTATGGTGTTTTTATGACTTTTTTTATAATGTTTTTATTGTGATATTTTTATGGTGTTTTTTTTTACATATGATTTTTATGGTGTTATTATAATGTTTTTATTATGATATATATATTTTTTTTTTACATATGATTTTTATGGTGTTTTTATGTTTGTGTATATAATGTTTTTATGTTTTTTTTTTTTTTTTTTTTTTTTTTACATATTAAGTTGTTTTGTAGTGTGATTTGATGTAATGAAGTAATGTAATATAAGTGTATAATTCTGATGTGTGTGTTGCTTGTGTGTGAGAATGTGTTAGTGTGTCAGAATAATAATAATAATAATAATAATAGCCGGCAAGGAAGAAAGATTAATTAAGGGGGTGCGGGAATAGGGGGACAGGCTTGGGGTGGGTAGAAAGCCTGTTCCCTATTCCCACACCCCCTAACCCCCCCCAAGCCTGTCCCCCTACTCCCGCATCTCCCAAAAACCCCCACATCCCCCTAAAAACCCCCCAAGCCTGTCCCCCTATTCCTGCACCCCCTTAAGGGGGTGTAGGAGTAGGGGACAGGCTTGGGGTTTTTTGGGGGGGTGCGGGAGTAGGGGGACAGGCTTGGGGGGGTTTTGGGGGGTGCGAGAGTAGGGGGACAGGCTTGGGGGGGTTTTGGGGGGTGCGGGAATAGGGGACAGGCTTTCTACCCACCCCAAGCCTGTCCCCTTATTCCCGCACCCCCCTAACCCCCCCCCAAGCCTGTCCCCTACTCCCACACCCTGATTCTTACCAACAACCAAACCAAACCAAACTAATTTGTTATTGTAAGAGAAAGTGACCAAGCGTGATTAATATTAACTTCAGAAATTAAAACATGAATCATTATTAAAAAAAATATGATAAAATATAAAAAATATCATCATAAAATATCATAAAAAACACCATTAAAAAAATATCATAAGATATAAATAATGTCATAAAATATCATAAAATATAAAAATATCAAAATATCATAACAAACATGATAAAAAAATATAGTAAAATATAAGGTATTATAATAAAATATTAAAAATATAATTAAAAAAAAAATCATAAAAAAGTATCATGAAAAGTATAATAAAATAATAATAATAAAAAAAAACATTACAAACATCATAATAAAATATCATTATAAAACTGTAGTAGGATAAGCTTCGTGGGCTTTTATAGGGTTGAGAATGAAAAGCGGGATAATTCACTTTTGTTACATTGGAGTGCCTCGATTCCTCCAAAAAAATATGCCAGGAAATAGGACCAGATGAACAAACAAAAATAATGGTGTTCTGTTGTTGCTTGGAATAGTTTGGAGGAATCTGGCAGTTGCTCCGGATATTTATACCATTATTGAATTTCCTCCTTAAAATATAATTTATTAATCTCATTTAAATGTATTAATATATTTATTATATTTTCAACAGGATCTTAAGCCCAACAATTTGCTCGTCAACGCAGAAGGGGTCTTGAAGATCGGTGACTTCGGTTTGGCTCGTTTCTTTGGTTCGCCCAACAGACAGTATTCACACCAAGTGGTCACCAGGTGGTACAGGTAAGTCACATTACACACACACACACACAGACTCACGCACTCATATACACACACACACAGACACACGCACTCATATACACACACACACACACACACACACACGCATGCATATACACACCACTCACCAACACACACGGGACATTACGAGCTTGACTCATTCCTGTAAAGATACAAATAGGTAAGAACACACACACACACCAATGTACGCACACACATACACACACACACACGCACACACACACACACACACACCCTACGAAAGGATATTGTGTGTGTGTTAAAAGGATAGTGTGTGTGTGTGTGTTAAAAAGGGTAGTGCGTGTATGTGTGTGTGTGTTAAAAGGATAGTGTGTGTGTGTTTCCAGGCTTGTGTTATTCATTACCATATACACTGAGTGATTTACTGACTCTGTTTGTGTGTGTGTTTATGTGTTTGTGTGTGTGTGTAATAACCTAACTTGTAAAGCACTTAGACATTTGCAGTAATATTAAGGGGGTGCTGGAGTAGGGGACAGGCTTGGGGGGGTTAGGGGGGTGCGGGAGTAGGGGACAGGCTTGGAGGTGTTATGGGGGGTGCGGGAGTAGGGGGACAGGCTTGGGGGGTGTTTAGGGGGGTGCAGGAGTAGGGAGACTGGCTTGGGGGGTGTGGGAGTAGGGGACAGGCTCAAGGGGGTTTTGGGGGGTGCAGGAGTAGGGGGACAGGCTTGGGAGGGGTTTAGGGGGGTGTGGTAGTAGGGGACAGTTTTGGGGGATGCAGGAGTAGGGAGACAGGCTTGGGGGGTGTTAGGGGGTTGCGGGAGTAGGGGACAGGCTTTCTACCCACCCTGAGCCTGTCCCCCTTTTTCCCGCACCCCCCCCCCTCCAAGCTTATCCCCTACTCCCGCACCCCCTTAAAGGGAGACACTCATGTTGGTGAATTGGAAGGCTACTGATTCCTCCAAACTATACCAGAAAACAGACACCTTCAGTAGTACTAATACGAGATCTGTTGTTGTTGTGGTTGTTGTTGTTGTTGTTGAAGTTCCTCAAGGTGTCTGGCCGAGCAGCCCTGAGCTCCTGAGGAAGGCCATGGCCTGAACCGGGCTTTCCCACAGTGCCCTCAGTGAGTGTATGTTGTGTTGTTGGTGAGTGTGGTTGTGTGTATTGCAGTCTTCAATAATGTGTTTAATAGAATGGGGTGTTGTGTTGCAGCATCCCGGACAGACAGACATCTACAGAGTGTATGTTGTGTTATTGGTGAGTGTGGTTGTGTACATTGCAGTCTTCAATAATGTGTTTAATAGAATGGGGTGGGGGGATCTGTTGTTTCATAGCATAGTTTGGAGGAATCACACACCTTCCAATTCACCAACAAGAGAATAATCTTCCCTTAACTCTAATAGGGCAATTCTCCCGCCTAACCTAACCTAACCTAACCAAACCAAACATAACATAACATAACATAACCAAACCAAACCTATCCTATCCTATCCTATCCTAACCTAACCTAACCTAACCTTAAGGTGGTAATTCTTTTTTGTTACATTGGAGTGTCTTGATTCCTCCAAAGTATGCTAGGAAACAGGACCAGAAGAGCAAAAATAATAGTGTTCTGTTGCTTGGAATAGTTTGGAGGATTCAGTTGCTCCAGATTTACCAACACAAAACTTCCCCCTTAACTTAAAACCCTTCCTGTCTGGGGATCAGTATGTACCGACCCTGGAGAGCTGGCCGGGGCATTACCTGATGTTGTCAATTCCGTGAAAATGTAGCCACTTTTGGGAATATAAAGAAAATGGGGAGGAGGAAAGAATGGTGGAGAGGGGAAGGAGGAGGAGGAGGAGGAGGAGGAGGAGGAGGGGGGAGGAGGAGGAGGAGGAGGAAAGAGGGAGGGAGAGAGGAAGGAGGAGGAAAAAGGGAGGGAGAGAAAGAATGGTGGAGAGGGGAAGAGGGGAAGGAGGAGGAGAAGGGGGGAGGAGGAGGGGGAGGGGGAGAAGGAGAAGGAGGGGAGAAGGAAAGAGGGAGGGAGAGAAAGAATGGTGGAGAGGGGAAGAAGGAGAAGGAGGAGGAGAAGGAGAAGAGCCATACTCAGTCAGTGTGCAAATGTTTGGTATGATGGTTGACAATGTTGCAAATAATTTCTCGCATTGGAATTGATGCGCCTCCGCTGTCTGGCAACACCTCCACCACCTGCCACACAACCAACCACCCCAAGCCAGGACTGAGGGTCGATTCCACAGTCGTTCGTAGTGGTTTGTAAGCACGCAAACGAAAGAATGTTTGCCGTGTAAATGACTTAAGGGTGAATTATTTAATGAATTTGGTGAGTAAACTATACAGTGATCATCATTATCTAACTGTTTAATAGATTTTGTGAATGTGGATACTCAGCTTTTGGAAAATAATGAAGTCTTACAGGGGTGGTTGGTTGGAAAGCTAACAAACCAATACCACTGTGGAATCGACCCTAAAATAATGAAGTCTTACAAGTGTGGTTGGTTGGGAAGCTAACAAACCAATACCACTGTGGAATCAACCCTAAAATAATGAAGCCTTACAAGTGTGGTTGGTTGGGAAGCTAACAAACCAATACCACTGTGGAATCATCCCTAAAATAATGAAGCCTTACAAGTGTGGTTGGTTGTGAACCTAACAAACCAATACCACTGTGGAATCAACCCTAAAATAATGAAGTCTTACAAGTGTGGTTGGTTGGGAAGCTAACAAACCAATACCACTGTGGAATCAACCCTAAAATAATGAAGCCTTACAAGTGTGGTTGGTTGGGAAGCTAACAAACCAATACCACTGTGGAATCATCCCTAAAATAATGAAGCCTTACAAGTGTGGTTGGTTGTGAACCTAACAAACCAATACCACTGTGGAATCAACCCTAAAATAATGAAGCCTTACAAGTGTAGCTGGTTGGGAAGCTAACAAACCAATACCACTGTGGAATCAACCCTTAAATAATGAAGCCTTACAAATGTGGTTGGTTGGGAAGCTAACAAACCAATACCACTGTGGAATCAACCCTTAAATAATGAAGCCTTACAAGTGTGGTTGGTTGGGAAGCTAACAAACCAATACCACTGTGGAATGGACCCTGAGTCATGTATACTTACAGACATACCACAACGCTATCGTGCCAAAAGTTACATCTCTTCTTCACATCATATCTTTGTACCCAGAAGTCATAATTATAGAGCTGGAGTTGATCTCATTCAAAAGAGAAAAAGTTGCTGATTAGTACAGGCTTTGGGGGGTGCGGGAGTAGGGGACAGGCTTTGGGGGGTGCGGAAGTAGGGGACAGGCTTTGGGGGGTGCGGAAGTAGGGGACAGGCTTTGGGGGGTGCGGAAGTAGGGGACAGGCTTTGGGGGGTGCAGGAGTAGGGGACAGGCTTTGGGGGGTGCGGGAGTAGAGGGACAGGCTTTGGGGGGTGTGGGAGTAGGGGACAGGCTTTGGGGGGTGCGGGAGTAGGTGGACAGGCTTGGGGGGGCTTTGGGGGGTGCAGGAGTAGGGGAGGGACAGGCTTGGGGGGTTTAGGGGGGTGTGGGAGTAGGGGGACAGGCTTGGGGGGGGTTTAGGGGGGTGTAGGAGTAGGGGAGGGACAGGCTTGGGGGGTTTTAGAGGGGTCCAGGAGTAGGGGAGGGACAGGCTTGGTGGGGGTTTAGGGGTGTGTGGGAGTAGGGGGACAAGCTTAGGGGGGTGCGGGAATAGAGGACAGGCTTTCTACCCACCCCAAGCCTGTCCCCTTATTTCTGCACCCCCCAACCCCCCCCAAGCCTGTCCCCTACTCCCGCACCCCCCAACCCCCCCCCCCCCCCCAAAGCCTGTCCCCTACTCCCGCACCCCCTTAAGTTCCTAGACAATGTAGTTTAGACATAGGGAGTAAGTTAAATAGAAAATAAACAAATAAATAAATAAAAAAAAGAAAAAGAAAAAAAAAATTGATAAACATGAATAGATAAATAAAAAAAATAACTAAAAAAAGTAAATAAAATAAATAAATAAATAAATAAATAATTAGATAAATAAATAAATAGATAGATAAATAAGATAATTGGTGAGTGAAATAATGTTGTGGTCACAACATAATTGTGTGTGGTATACAAGAACGTTGGTGGTACAATGGCCAGCACTTCTAACTGGTACAGACAGGAGAAGGGTACTGACTGACATTGCCAACTGTACCTGTTATAAGTGCTGGCAACTGTACATACGATGGTGTTGTGGTACCTGTACGATGGCGCCCTGGATATAAACAACAGAGCCATCGTACCGGTACCACACCACCGATGGATGTTCTTGCATATCACACAATAGGTCATGTGACTACAAGATTATTTCACTCACCAATTATTATTATTATTATTTTTTTTTTTTAGTTGTTTTAGTTGTTTTCTTATTTATTTTATTTATTTTATTTATTTATTTTATTATTTTTTTATTGTACACCGACAACACATTTGTAGGTTAGAAAACATTTTGATATCCAATCAATCAATCATGTTCTGCCTCGGGAGCCATATGACCTCGCTGTTGCGGCGCCAAATATCATTCAATCAATCAATCCTGTTCCTCCTCGGTAGCCATATGACCTTGCTGTTTAATCAACCCTTACAGGACTATATATTTATCAATATTTATCTAAGCACCTTTCCTCTAACCCCAATACCATCTCTCGATCACCTTCCACGGGAGCTGTATGACCTCACTGTTGCAGGAGTCCAGAGCTGCTGTTTGGTGCACGTTCATATGGTACCGGTGTGGACATGTGGGCTGTGGGTTGCATCTTGGCCGAGATGTTGGTGAGGTGTCCGTACTTCCCAGGCGACTCAGACCTCGACCAACTTACACGCATCTTCACAGCCCTGGGCACACCTACAGACGATAATTGGAAGGTATGGCAACACACACACAGACACACACTCACAGAAATACACACACACTCACAGAAATACACACACACTCACAGAAAAACACACACACAGAAATACAGACACATACAGAAATGCACTCAGTCACAGAAATACACACACAGAAATATGCACACAGACACACACAGATAAACACACACACAGAAATACACACACAGAAATATGCACACAGACACAGAAATACACACACACACACACACACACAGAAATATGCACACACACACACACACAGAAATATGCACACAGACACATATAGAAAAACACACACACACACAGAAATACACACACACACACACAGAAATACACACACACACATTGATCTATTCCACTTTAAAGAAAAATATGATACAATAATTGGGTTTTAAAATATGGGACATAATGTTCTTGACTCAACCCTGTAAAGATACAAATAGGTAAGAACACACACACACACACACACACACACACACACACACACACACACACACACACACACACACACACACACACACACACACACACACACACACACACACACACACACACACACACACACACACACACACAATACACTCACACACACACACACACACACACACACACACACACACACACACACACACACACACACACACACACACACACACACTCACTCACTCACTCACTCACTCACTCACTCACTCACTCACTCACTCACACACACACAGAGTAGACCCTGATGAATGGGAGGGGCCTGCTGATTGCACCTAACATCTCTGATTGGTCCAGTCAGTGCAGTTATGATTGGTGTGTGTGTGCGTGAGAGGCAGATGTGAGAGCAGAGTGGAAGAGTATGTAAAGGAGAGTAACGTGAGAGGCAGAGCAGGAGGGCTGGACCAAGTAAGAAGGGAGTGTTGGAACAGAGTGGAAGAGTATGTAAGGGAGAGTAATGTGAGAGGCAGAGCAGGAGGGCTGGACCAAGAAAGGAGGGAGTGTTGGAACAGAGTGGAAGAGTAATGTGAGAATGACGTGTATAAATAAGGTGTGGTCATCTATCCTAGTGTGTGTGTGTGTGTGTAACTCCTCTTGTCTCGTGTACAGTGACTTGTATAAATAAGGTGTGGGTCATCTAGTGGGACAGAAGAGAAGCTACGGTACCAACATCACCACCACCAAGCTCCACTGTCTCATCTAGTGTGTGTGTGTCCTCTTGTCTCTTGTATAAACAAAGTGTGGGTCATCTAGTGGGGCAGAAGAGAAGCTACGGTACCAACATCACCACCACCAAGCTCCACTGTCTCATCTAGTGTGTGTGTGTGTGTCCTCTTGTCTCGTGTATAAATAAGGTGTGGGTCATCTAGTGGGACAGAAGAGAAGCTACTCACACATTCACTCACATCTTGATTCTTGATTCCTTGATTTGAAGTTGTAGACGCTAGCAGCAATGTTGCTCCGCCTCGAGATCGCGATGGGTCGCTTCCTCATGGTAGGTGAACCTGCCATCTGCACGCTGAATAGCCAGCCAGTCCACTATGGAATTGGTGCTGGAGCGGGAGTGGTAGTGCGGCATGGGAGGCTCGTCCGGTAACGTTCGGAGGAAGCAATCCAGTGTCGCTTTGAACGTTTCTAGGGATATGTCGGTTCGTGCACACAGAGTGATGGGAAGGGCATTAAAAAGGATCGGGCCTCGTGTGGCGAACTCATTAGTCTTTAGGGTCTTCACTCTCGTGAGTGCGCGGGGGTGAACTCTACCTACAGTGCACAGGCTGCCCAGCCTCGGTTGGTCATAAAAGGTGATGCCAATGTCGTTCGACAAAAGCCCCCTCATGATCTTCCATACATAAAGAATAGTGTACCATTCTCTACGCCTCTGGAGAGAGTAGAGGTCGAGGGCTGATAGCCGCTCCCAGTAATTGAGGTCACGGTAGACGGTGATGCGGCGGGTAAATGAGTGCTGTACTGTTTCCAGTGCCCTGATGTCGCCCGGTGTCCACGGGGACCACAGCTGGCAGCAGTACTCTAGAAGAGGGACCACCAGGGACTTATAAAGGGTGAGCATAGGGTAGGGATCTCGGGTGCGGAAGGTTCGCAAGATCCAACCTAGCTGGGAGTGCGCTTTCTTGGCTGTGGTGGCTATGTGGGCAGAGAATGTGGCATCACTGCTGAAGCACACACCCAAGTCTTGAACCTTTGACGGGTTTGTGATTGGGCTACCGTCCGGAGCCGTGTAGCTGGTGGTTGGTTGATCGCTGGGATTGGTATTATAGGTGAGGTGTTCAAATTTAGTATGATTAAAAGCCATGTTGTTCATGGCCGCCCATTTGTATATGGTGTCGATGTCTTTCTGCAGGAGAACCGCGTCATCCTGGTTGTTAATGGTTCTTGAGGTGCGGGTGTCGTCTGCGAATGAGGTGACGGTGGAGTGGGTAATATCATGGTCAATGTCATGGATGTGGATTAAAAAGAGTAGTGGCTCCAACACCGAGCCCTGGGGGACGCCTGACACGACAGATGAGACGTCAGAGCAGGCACCGCCAACCGCCACGAACTGGGTCCGTTTTGTAAGGAACTCAGAGATCCAGAAACCCAGTCGACCTGAGATACCCAAGTATCTCAACTTGTGCAACAGTACCCCGTGGTCGACTTTGTCGAAAGCCTTGGCGAAGTCCAAGTATATGACGTCGAGCATGGTGTTGGACTCCAAGGCAGAGAAGATCCTTTCATGGTGTGCCAGAAGTTGTGGAAGACACGATCGTCCCCGTCTGAAGCCATGCTGACCTTTGTTGAGCTGGTTTGAAGACTCTAGGAAGGTGGTAATCTTTAATACTATAATCTTCTCTAAAGTCTTGATGAGGTGAGAGGTGAGTGCGATAGGTCGGTAATTCTTTGCCTCGCCCCTCGATCCTCCCTTGTAGATTGGGGTGATCATCGCCGAGTGCAGCAGCCGTGGCACTACACCCAAAGCGAGAGATTCCCTGTAAAAGGTGAGTAAGGGGAGGGACACCTCGAGGGCACACTGCTTGAGGAGGATGGCTGGTAAGTGATCTGGACCCGCCGCAGAGTTTGTCTTCAACGTCTTGATTGCGTTGGTAATGTTGTGTGAGGTAATGTTGACGTCCAGGAGTTGTTCTTCCCTTTCTATTGGTGAGTTAGAAAATGAGGTTTTGTCATGTATGACTTTGGATGGCAGCAGGGTACTAAATACAGTCTTGTATTGGTCTTTTATAATGTTGCTGATGGCTTGTGGGTTTGTTATGATGTTATCATTCACTGTTAAGGGGCTGACTGGTGTGTGAGTTTTCAACTTTGTGAATGCATATTTATAGAAAAATTTAGGGTTGGTCTTGATCGAAGCTACTGCCTTTGCTTCCTTGAGGTGTAGTTCGTTGGATACGGAGTTGACTAGGGCGGTATTTATTCTGTCTATTTTGGCATTGATCAGATCCCGGTCATGTTGGTTGGTGGCGGACTTTTTTCTAAGCCTGGTTCGAGTGCGCATTAAGGCACGGCGGTCTCGTGGTATTGTAGTGGTGTTGGAGCCGGAGGACCTCCGTGGGACATGGGTGATGCATGCCTCTAGTAGTAGGCTTAGAATTGTATCGTGCTGGGCATCAACGGATTTTGGCGTGAGGAGCGATAGCCAGTCAATTGCTGCTATTTGAGCTCGAAGGGCGTCCCAGTCCACATTTTTATTGTAGAAATTTAGGTAACTGAAAGTGAAATCCGGAACTGGTGCTCTACTGACACGAGCAGGTTCTGTGAGACCTTTGGTATCTATGCTGGTGGTGACCGTGGTTAGGTTGTGATCACTAAGATTTGTGTGGTAAGTTTCGTGATCGTGAATGATGTGCTCGTTGGTAAGGAATAGGTCGAGAATATTGTTAAGGCGTGTCGGTGAGTGTATGATTTGAGTTAGACAATAGTCCTCGATGAAAGTGAGGAGCAGTCGGGCTTGTGATTTGTCTGCAGATGTGCCGCCGTTAATAGTGTCGTTTGCCCAGTTAATGGTAGGGAAGTTAAAGTCGCCTGTGATAAAGATTGTTGGAGATGGTGGTGGGATTTTATCCAACACTGTACGAATATTTTCAAGAGTGGTTTTGAAGTCGGTGCAGGCTGGAGGGCCAGTCTTTTTATGTGTAAGACTTGTGCTTCTAGTGTAAACATTTATTGTACTCTGCATTACACATTACATTACATTACTGCCGACTGTGTGATACAGTTTCATAACTCACCAATAACACCAATAATAATCTTTTTATAACAGTTTCATTACACACCAATGACACCTTTTTGTAATAGGACATTACACAACCAATAACACCAATAATAACCTTTTTATAACAGTTTCATTACACACCAATAACACTAATAAGAACCTTTTTATAACAGTTTAATTACACCAATAATACCAATAATAACAGTTTCATTACACACCAATAATACCAATAATAATCATTTTATAACAGTTTCAATACACACTAATAATAACCTTTTTATAACAGGACATTACACACTACACATTAATAACACCAATAATAATCTTTTTATAACAGTTTCATTACACACCAATAATACTAATAATATTTTTATAACAGTTTAATTACACACCAATAATACCAATAACAACCTTTTTATAACAGTTTAATTACACACCAATAACACCAATAATAACAGTTTCATTACACACACAATAACACCAATAATAACAGTTTCATTACACACACAATAACACCAATAATAACAGTTTCATTACACACACAATAACACCAATAATAACAGTTTCATTACACACACAATAACACCAATAATAACAGTTTCATTACACACACAATAACACCAATAATAACAGTTTCATTACACACAATAACACCAATAACAATCTTTTTTATAACAGGACATGACCAAACTGCCAGATTATGTGTCATTTAAACACTTTGATGGTTCGCCTCTGAGTGACCTATTCCCAGCGGCTGGTGATGACCTCTTGGAACTGTTGGGGTCACTGCTTACCATCAACCCAAACAAACGATGCAACTGTACCCAAGCACTCCATATGGGCTATTTCAGGTGTGTGTGTGTGTGTGTGTGTGTGTGTGTGTGTGTGTGTGTATGTATGTGTCTGTGTAATAATAATAATAATAAACGGTGTGTGTGTGTAATGATAATAATAATAATAATAAACGGTGTGTGTGTGTAATAATAATAATAATAATAAATGGTGTGTGTGTGTGTATATGTATGTACTGTACCATCAACCCAAACAAACGATGCAACTGTACCCAAGCACTCCATATGGGCTATTTCAGGTGTGTGTGTGTGTGCATATGGGGTATTTCAGGTGTGTATGTATGTGTGTGTATATATGTATGTAGCTGTACACAAGCACTCCATATGGGCTATTTCAGGTGTGTGTGTGTGTGTGTGTATGTTTGTGTCTGTGTAATAGTAATAATAATAATAATAAACAGTGTATGTATGTATATATGTATGTAGCTGTACACAAGCACTCCATATGGTGTATTTCAGGTGTGTATGTATGTGTGTGTATATGTATGTGTATGCAGCTGTACACACATAATTCAGATGGTGTATTTCATGTGTGTGTAGAGAGTGTGAGAGAGGGTGAGTTTGTGTTTTTGTGTATATGTGTGTGTGTGTACATATTTGTGTGCATGTATGTATATGTATGTGTATGTATATATGTATGTGTGTTTGTGTGTATTTTATATTCACTACCACTACTAATACTATTATTATTATTATTTTTATCATTACAGGTATTATTATTATTATTATCATTATTATTATTATCATCAATATTATTATTATTATTATCATTAATATTATTATTATTATTATCATTATTATCACTATTATTATCATTATTATCATTATTATTTGTATTATTATTATTATTATTATTATTATTATTATTATTATTATTATTATCATTAATATTATTATTATTATTATTATTAACAGTAACCGCCCCCCTCCGACCCCTGGCCCCGGACTCCCCCTTCCCCCCAATATTCGGGACAAAAGGGACCAGCAGAAACCAACACTCAAACGAAAGATTTTAGACGAATCTACATTTGGAGGTAAAGTATGTGTGTGTGTGTGTGTATATAATGTACAGTAGTGTATGTGTGTATATATAATGTACAGTAGTGTGTGTGTATATAATGTACAATAGTGTGTGTGTGTGTATATATAATGTACAGTAGTGTGTGTGTGTGTATATAATGTACAGTAGTGTGTGTGTGTGTATATATAATGTACAGTAGTGTGTGTGTGTGTATATAATGTACAGTAGTGTGTGTGTGTATATATAATGTACAGTAGTGTGTGTGTATATAATGTACAATAGTGTGTGTGTGTGTATATAATGTACAATAGTGTGTGTGTGTGTATATAATGTACAGTAGTGTGTGTGTGTGTGTATATAATGTACAGTAGTGTGTGTGTGTGTGTGTGTCTGTATAATGTAGTGTGTGTGTGTGTGTGAGTATATATTATATAATGTACAGTAGTGTGTGTATTGTAGTGTGTTATTACTATAACTAATATCATTATAATTATTGCATACATACATACATATACGAGGCCTTCATCTCCAGGCTGGAAGTAGCCCCGTCACGTCGCACACCCTCCCAAACACAAATGCCCAAACATAGAACTCCCCCCTCCCCCTCCCCCCCCCCACACACACACTCCACATCTCAACCCCCTAATCCCTGTTGGAGGAGGGAGCCCCTCAACCACATCTTCTTTTGGGACTACAAGGGACACAGCCATGTTTGCATCCATAGCAAGGCCCAACACCAAAAGCTGGTTTACCCCTGCCACTTCACTACAGGGCAAACTCCCCCTCCAGCATTCAGCCAGTCCATGGGCCACACTCAATGCAGGCCCCTTTCCCAAGAACCGTGAAGCCATGTCAACTCTTCAAGCATTCACCACCCTCCTCCACTCCCCACTCCCTCATTCAGCCACACTCAATGCAGGCCCCTCCTCCAAGGACTGTGGAGCCGTGTCCACTCTTCAAGCATTCACCACTCCTCCTCCACTCGTTTCTGTCACACACAATCACTCTACCTTGCTCCACAGATATACCTCTTCCATTCAGAGCTCCTTTCACAGTGTCCATCCATCTCTTCTGTGGCCTTCCTCTCCTTCTTACACCTCCCACATTTGAGGCCCCTATCCTCTTTAGCATTCTATTCTCCTCCATTCTCTCCACATGTCCAAACAATCTCGTCACACTACTCTGCACGGCCTGCTACCTCTCTCACGACACCTGTCCTTCTCCTCACTTCCTCATTCCTGACTCTGTCCATTCGAGTAACACCACACATGCTTCTCAGACATCTCATCTCTACTACATTCAACCTTTTCTTCTCGCATTCTCCCATATTCCATGTTTCCGCTCCATACAGTGCAGTAGGCACTGCTATCCCTTCGTACAACTTCCTCTTTACATCCATTCTAAGTGACTTACAGCCAAACATCTTATTCATTCTTCCTAGCACCTTTCCTACCTCATTTACTCTAGATTTTACCTCTGTCTCTATTTTGCTATCCACCGTCACCTTTGACCCCAAATACTTAAAGCACTCCCTCCTCCAATATTTCACCATCTAGCATTATATTCATCCTTCTACCCTCTGCTCCCCTCCTACATCTCAATACTTTGTTCTTTGCCACGTTCACTCTAAGTTTCCTCCTCCTACACCCATCCAAACTCCTGCACTAACATACTCAGTTCCATTTCTGACTCTGCCACTAACGCCGTATCATCAGCAAACAGTAATTGATTTAGGCCCAACTCTCTACCTCTGCTGTCCATCAAACTCAGTCCTCTCTCCATCACCCTAGCATTTACCTCTCTTACCACACCGTCCATATAAATATTAAACAACCATGGTGACATCACACAGCCTTGACGGAGTCCCACCTTTACTGGGAACCATTCACTCACGTTACTTCCCACTCTAACACACACACTACTGTTCACATAGAAACTTTTCACCCCTCTCAATAATTTCCCCTCCAGCCCGTACAACTGCAAAACCTTCCACAATCCATTTCTATCAATTCTGTCATATGCTTTCTCGAGATCCGTAAATGCTCATATTACTTCTTTACTTTTCTCTAAATACTTTTCACACACCTGCCTTACTGCAAATATCTGGTGCACACAACCTCTTCCTCTCCTAAAGTCACCTTGCTCTTCACCAATCACAGCCTCCGTACCCTCTCTGACTCTCTTTATCAGCACCTTCCCATACAGCTTTCCTACAACACTTAACAGGCTTATACCCCTGAAACTCGTACATTGGTATCTATAGCCTTTTTCCTTATACTGTATAGAGGTACTACACAAGCACTCACCCAATCTATTGGGACCTTACAACTGTCAAAATATACCATCAACAACCTTACCAACCACTCCATCATACTTGTTCCACCATATTTCAGACATTCTACGGCGCATCCATCCAAACCTGAAGCTTTCCCTGTTTTCATCTCTCTAATTGCCTCCTCCACCTCCTTCTTTCTTATCCCGTAGGGGGGGTATTGCCTGCATTGGTGATGTGGGCAATACTTTAAGGGTTTTGGCGCCCCTTCGGACCCAGCCACTAGCTTTTAGTTCTTCAACTGTCCCTCTTTTCTTTCTATTTCCTTCCTGCTTGCTGTCTCACTTCTCTATCACCTTTTACTGGCGCTATGTGACCTAGCTGTTGCAGCGCCTAATATCAATCAATCCTTCTTTCTTATCGGCTCCCCATTTAATCCCTCCAACCTGTTTACTCCATTTCCCCTTCCAAACACAACAATCTCAGCTTCTCTATCCTCATCAACATTCAGCAATCCCTCAAAATACTCGGTCCATCTCCTCTCAACTGCCTTCTTCTCAACTCAGCATGGTACCCTCGGCAGCATAAGTTCGCTTAATTTCCACCTGTGTATGTGTGAGCTATATTGATGTTGTAACACAATTTGAATACACAGATGACAGATATAGTTCTCATGTGGTAAATTACGTACAGTATGTTGTTGGAATAAAAACTGGTTCAAAAATGCAACTATCTGGTCATATTAGCATTATTATCAAGTACACGAGATGGACGTGAATTTATGCTGCCGGCTGTACCATCCTCTGCTTTCACCCTTTCCTCTTTCCCTAATGTCCCTTTCCTTATACTCTTGACTTCCTTACTATTATTATTATTATTATTATTATTATTATTATTATTATTATTATTATTATTATTATTTCTTTACAGGTTCGTTGGCCAAGAAGCTTCAGTTTTAATGAAGATAAAAGGTTGGTATGTCAGAATATCCATTGGTGGTACAGTTGCCTCCAAAAATTGTGAGACACTACCTGTTAGACTCTAGCAGGTAGTGTCTCGAAATTTTTGAAGGCAACTGTACATACGAAGGTGTTGTACCACCACTCCATAGTCAAGAAACAACACAGCCATCGCATCGTATACACTCACACACACACAGCCATCGCATCGTATACACACACACACACACGCACAGAAGTTGTTCTTGCATACCACTAACACTTGCATCAATGGTTTATACTTTGGTTTAAAACACACACACACACACACACTAATCACACACACACACATACACACATACACATATATCATGGAAGATTACAAACACACACACACACACACACACATACACATATATCATGGAAGATTTCAAACACACACACACACACACACACACACACACATATATATACAGTAATGCCTTGTTGCCTTGTATTGTACTGTTATAGTTATAGGTGTGTATTGTACTGTTTGTAATGTGTTTGTGTGTGTGTGTAAAGGGAAGTTGTCTGGTAAAGGACTTTGTGCCACAACTGTACATGTAATGATAATGATGACTGTTGATACTATATAAATAAAATACGCTTAAATTGTTTAAATTGTATTTATTATTATTATTATTACTACAGGTATTATTTTTATTATTACAGTACCGGTACTATTATTATTACTATTTTTATTTTTATTGAGGTTTTCATTACATAATACAGTATATTATTTTTTCATAATGCTGGCCACTGCATCAATTATAAACTGATGACACACTCACTTGATATACTTAGATTAGAAAATGAATGAGTAGACATATTCATAAGTAATAATTTTAGGAGCCTTGAACCTTGCTTTTATATCACTTAAAGTACTGATTGGTTGTTGTTGTTGAAGTTCCTCAACTGTCTGGCCGAGCAGCCCCGAGCTCCTGAGGAAGGCCATGGCCTGTGCCGGGCTTTTCCACAGTGCCCTCAGAGAGTGTATGTTGTGTTGTTGGCGAGAGTGGTTGTGTACATTGCAGTCTTAATAGAATGGGGTGTTGTGTTACATCCCAGACAGACGTGTCCTTCCCGAGCTCCGTCTTCCTTCTCATCTATCCTTTCTTTTTTTTATTAACAAACGAACCCTTCATATCTTCACATTTCATCAAGATAAGTATCGAGATTGTTTGTTCTGGCTGTCATTTTACGTCATCTTTTCCTTCTTTTTATTACTGTTTTTAGTGTCTTTTAAATTTACACAGACCCTCCCTCAAGATACCACTGTCCCCCACCCCTCAATTTTCACTGTTTTTAATAATATAGTTTCTTTTTTTAGTGTATTTTTTCATCTTTTTATAATTTGTATATCCTTTCTAGTAAAATTCATAGGTTTTATTATCAATTCTCTCTTTATATATAACTGGCCCCTGACTTAAGTTAAGGGGTTTGTTTACGATTTATTTCTTCCTGCAGCCATGCAGACTGTCTCAGTACAGGGGTAAGTTTGTGTTATCTATTTATATTAGTGCTTTATAAACATGTACAGACACACCCCACACAAAACAACATACACATGTACACTAACAATACTCTACACATATTGCTCACTAGTTTTAATACTCAACAACACTGACAATAAAAACACTGGCTGCACACATACCAACACCAGACTCACTAACACCAGACATCTACACTCACACCTCCATATACACACACCTGTTTGGGAACCTGGGTACCCCTAAGGGCCCTCAAGGGTTAAAGGTGGTTGCCTCGGCAATCTCCGGGGTGCCCTGTTGCTCCTTATGTTGTGTGGCGACACAGGGGCTCTGATCAACCCTGGCCCCCGAGCCCCAAAGTACCCCTGTCAGCTGTGCTTACGGGCGGTCAAATGGGGCCAGCGGGGCATCCAGTGCGATCGCTGCTGTGAGGTTTCCCAGCATGCTGGCTGGTATCATGTCAGATGTGTTGGGGGCTTCACGGCGGCGTTCGACGGATTGGAGGGTCAGAGCCTTTCGTGGATCTGCTGGGACTGTGGTGAGCCCAATTTTACCTCCTCCCTTTTTCACTCCCCAATACACCACACCAATAGATTCAGTTTACTAGACACCACCACTTCATCTCCACCACCATCCACAACCCACAACACACCTCCACCATTAGATAGGATCACCTGACGTTTAGGTAGACGCAACAGAGACAATTCCTTCCCTACACAAAACCGACAGCAAGACATGACTTCCCTTAACTCCGCATCATCCACTCCTCCTCTCCCAAACCATTCTACACCCAACCAGATTCTCCATAGTGCACACTCATTCTCCATAATGCCAATCACCATCCCTAATAGATCATCCATCCTCACACCCCATTCTACCACCAACACCACACTCGACTTCATCACCCATAAAAAACTGTCTTCCCTCCTTACCCTAATCATCAATTTCCGCAGTATCATAAACAAAAGAGCCGCCTTTCACCAAACCCTCCAGACCTATGGCCCCGACATTATTATAGGGACAGAGACCTGGCTCACACCTGACATCCAGGACAGTGAAATCTTCCCGAAGGACAGTCCCTATAATATGACCCTACACAGGAAGGACAGAATAGATGATAAACATGGCGGAGTCCTAGTTGCGACAAAGCCAGGACTAGTTGCGACCCCAGCCACCAAACTGAACTCGCTCTGAAATCATATGGACTAAATTACAGATACAGGGCTGGAGGACACTCATTATAGGATCCTTTTTATCGTCCCCCAAATTCAAACTTAGAATACCTGCAGATCCTTGACGATTGTTTATCTAAACTTGACCCCTCCAAAAATATATGGTTGGCTGGTGAATTTAACCTTCCCGACATAAACTGGACAGCACAGGCGACACTGGACAATTCCACCCATGAAGGCAACTTACTATTACAGACTGATAGGAAACTCTTACATGAAAATTTCATTGACATAATTAACACCCACTCACTTGCTCAAACAGTACTCGAACCAACACGCACACAAGTCAGTGTAGAAAGACATAATCCTAACATAAGACACAGGGTCACATCCAACATATTAGACTTATTTCTCACAAACAACATTTCCTTAATTACACGGACACGAGTACTACCTGGTCTTAGTGACCATGAGATGGTACTCATTGACGCAAAGATCAAGCCAACAACACAAACACAATTACCCAAGACAATATACATGTACAACAGAGCTGACATGCCCCTGGCTAGTACAGTGGTAACGCGCCTGCCTCGCATCCGTGAGGTCGGCAGATCGAGCCTCGCCCAGGCCCGAGAGTTAAAACTGTTTACTGGGGGGTTACTGCCATGGCTGGGAACCATGGTGGGGAGTTGGGCTTGCCTGGCTGACGTTCTGGAGAGTATCTCATCAGAGATAGATACCAGAACTAAAACCCTGCAACTTTAACTTTATTACCCAAGACTTAGTTGAATTTCGTGACTCGTTCCTTGACTCAGACCCATTGGCCAGTTCTGTGGAAACAAACTGGACCAGACTTCGTGACTTTATACGTGATACAATGGACAAGCACATACCCACGAAAACTATCACACATAACTGGTCATTACCATGGTACAATAGACAATTAAAAAGACTACACAGAAACAAGGTAAAGGCATACAACAGAGCAAAACGATACAACGATACAGAACACTGGTTAGAATACAAAAATATACAGAAAACACCACAGAAAGAAACTAAACAAGCAGAAACTAAATACACATCCACTTTCCTCGCAGACAACACACAAAACCACAAAAAATTCTTCGGCTTTTTTAAAGCACGCAAACAAGACTCGACCGGTATTACAACATTACTACACAACAATTCCTTGGTTACACACCCACAAGACAAAGCCAACGCCCTTAACACACAATTCCAGTCCGATTTTACCCATGAACTTGAACACTTACCAGACATGCCAACACCGTCACACCCACCTATCCCTCCCATTCATATAAACACCCAAGGAATTGAGAAACTTTTATCTAAGGTAGACATACATAAAGCGACCGGACCAGACAATATACCCTACAGGATATTGAGGACTAACGCTAGCATTCTTGCCCCTGTTCTGCAGGTTATATTCTCACAGACTTTACAGACCGGTTTTACCCTAAAGTGGAAGCGCTTCCGAAGCGCTGAAGCGCACTCCTTAGTGGAGCGGAATCTGCTAGGAGCTTACTTGTCAGTGGAGCGGCATTTGCTAGGCTAGCAGTTCATGGAGGATGTAGGGCACAAGGAATATGGATATATGGTGCTTGGGTCACTACAATATATATATTATTATGTATGTGTTCTTGTATATCGTATGTATATGTTGTGTATTTCCCTTGTATGTGTTTGTATTTTTATTCCAGGACTAGACCTCTATTTCCTTTTGTATGTGACCAATTAAAGTTTTTCCTTCTTTTGTGGGAGGGGGGGGGGGGTACTGTAGCAAGCCGAGCAGGTAACATGTAGTTTGTATATGTGTGTCCATGGCCAGTTGGGGTGATTCTGGTCTTTGTGGTGATTATGATTGGAGATGGTCTGAGCCGAGCGTTCTGACTACCCTCCATGATGTTCTGGGGGCGAGGCTTGGGGAGCAGAAGTTGATGTCAGGTGATGATGGTCGGAAGAGGGCTTGGTGAGGGATGTGTGTGTGTTGATGAGTGTTGTTTAATTAATGTAATGACGTTGTCCGTATGGGAGAGGATTTCAAGCCCTCTGTCTGTGGCTGGGTTGTTGACATACCAGGCCAACATCTTAGCGTTGAAATCACCACCCAGGATGAGGTCAGGTTGGTTGGTGATTTGTTGGAGCTGGGGGGAGAAGGTTTGGGGAACTGTCGGGCTGGCTTGAGGGAGGATGTATAGATTAACTATTGTAGTACTTGTTTTGCCAGTGGGTACTTTAATGGCTTAAATTTCTGTGGTGGGGGAGAAGGGGTTTGAGGTGCTCACTGGTTTCTATTTAGTTAAGGGATTTGTGGACTAGGGTGATGAGTTCACCGCCATTGCCGTTGGCCCGGTCTTGTCTAAAGTTGGGAAATTTAGATGTTTTGTATGTAAGACATAATCTTGTTTCTTGTTTGATGGTGGCAATGTGTATGTTGTGATGTATGATGAAGTGTGTGAGTTCTGGCTTTTAGGTGTTGATGCTGTAGTGAATTTCCTACTTCACTTCTGTATGGGATGCACTAAACTCTCCTGACTAATTCAAACTTTATTAAAAACACAACCACAACGTCAAGGAATGAATTTACAGCACACGGTAGTAGAAGCACACACACAAAGAGGAAGGAAAGCACGAGTAGCTATAGGGCGAGCACAATACATTGAACACCCGTGGTATAGACATGGCAGGAACGAGGGCAGGAGTGCAGGTGTGTGAGCAGGCAGACGGCTGGAAAGTGACTGACTGGAGCGAAGAAAAGGAAGATTTAGGGCTTTATGCCTATGACTCCTGGTGTTGGTCATTAAGGCAGTCAGTGTTGTTACATCAACACATCTTCCCCCAGCCTACAAGGTTGCTATCCTTGCTCTTACAGCCGGGTACCAACTTACTGCTAGGTGAACAGGGACATATAGCCGGGTACCTACTTACTGCTAGGTGAACAGGGACATACAGCCGGGTACCCACTTACTGCTAGGTGAACAGGGATTTAGGGGGCTGGGAAAATTGTCTGACAATTCCACTGACCTGGGAATCGAACCCAGGATCTCTCACTTGCGAGGCGAGTGTGCTAACCATTACAACATCAGCACCCCTTGAGAGGAGCGGCTATTTCCCACTCGTTTTATATCTTGGAGAGCGCAGTGCATACTGTGCATTACTGGGTAACTTAGAGTGCTCCCAGGTATGAGTAGCATGAAGTGCTAGAGTACTAGAGTGCTTACCTTAATGCTACAGTCTCACCCTACCCTATGACACACACATACACACAAACATAACATCTCATCCTATACACACACACACACATAACGTCTCATTCTACACACACACATAATGTCTTATCCTACACACACACACACACACATAACGTCTCATCCTACCCTATGCTACACACACATACATAACGTCTTATCCTACACACACACACACATACATACATACATACATAACGTCTTATCCTACACACACACATTCACACACATAACGTCTCATCCTACACACACACATTCACACACATAACGTCTCATCCTACCCTGTGACACATGCAGTCATACACGCAAGAGAATCTGGCTATACTGGAGAAGGCAACAATATCTGGCAACACTGAAGGAGACAATCGAGCATCGTTGTTGTACACCCACGAGCGCTTATCTATGTTTATTTCATCTATATTATTATTGGATCCGAATTAAATATCTTTTCTGTACATTTTTTCTGTATTTATATTATTATTATTATTATTATTATTATTATTATTATTATTATTATTATTTGAAGCTTCGAAGGATTGATTTATTATTATTATTATTATTATTATTATTATTATTATTATTAGAAACTTCGAAGGATTTATTTATTATTATTATTATATTATAAGAGACTGCTGTACGTGATGTAGTAAAAAAATTGGAGGAAAATGAGTCCTTCTTATAGTGCCACGAAACACCACCTATATAGAAGGAGCTTAAAATTGTTTCGTGGCATAGTCAGGAGGAATCACTAGAAGCCTTACACGATCATAGGGTCCTTAATTCAGGGGAGATTCTCATTGTTGGTGAATTGGAAGGTCTGTGATTCCTCCAAACTATGCCACGAAACAGAGATCCCCTTTTATATACAGTAGGATATAAGTGAGGGCATGTGTTTCGTGGCCTAGTTTGGAGGAATCACAAACCTTCTATGCTATTCACCAACAAGAGATTCTCCCCTTAAGGACCCTGTGATCATGTGTGGAAATTGGTGGTTTCTGATTCCTCCTGATCATGCCACGAAACACGCTTCTTCCATATAGGTGGGATTTCGTGGCAATACTTGAAGGACTCGCTAACCTCCAATGTTCTGACTACATCACGGGGTCCCTTAATTAAAGTAAATATTACACTATCATTATTATTACAACAATATGGATGGATATGTAACAGTCATGGCATATAGTCCTTGACCAAAGTTGTGTTACTACCGGGGTGAACAGACTCGATTATACACGGTAACAATTTATTGGTAAGTACAGAGGTCATGTAGTAGCAAGCACCTCGTAGCTGTGTGGTCCCGCCTGCCATGGTCGTGTGAAAGAGGTAGCTGCTGCATCGGCGCCACCCACGCGCCCCACCGCAACAACCGAGCCGCCGGATGGGCGGGAACCAGCCCAGCCCCCGGACGATTTCATAGCGTGGTCGGCCAGGACAAACCACCGCCCAGCCAAACTCCTGCCCTTCACCAACACTCTACCCAGGGTACAGGGAGGATATTGTCCATATGTGTGTAGTACGGCCGCCTGCTCCTGTGCCGTCGTCATCATCACCACCACCAACGCGTCCTACTGTGCCTGCCGCTTCAGAGGAGGGGCGAGAACCAGCCTTGCTCCAAGACAGAGTGATTACGCGGTCGGGTAGGACCGTCCACCTTTGGCCCAAGCCACTACCCCTCGTTTACAATGCAGACACACACGCCTGCAGACACACCCACTCCCTAGTATTAAGCCACACACTTGCACCCCCTACACACTCCACACCGTACCCGTATATTTATGTAATACACATTATTCTCTCATATATTTATTTTCTATATCTAGGTATTTATGTCTTTATATGTTCTGTACCTCCCTTCTCTCCAAACATTGTGGGGTACTGTAGCGACACCTACCACATTGCGCTTGGCTTGCCGCACCTGCATGTCTACCTGTGTCTACTTGCTACCGGCTGGACAGCCGACTTGGCCAGGTCGCAGATGGGCCGCTCCTCGGCCACTTGGTCTCCAGCTCCAGCCAGGACAGCATCTCCCCTTCCAGACAGTCACCAGCGAGGCTTCTGCCACACACTACAGTGACGCCCCTGGACCTACAGCTGCTGGTGCAAGAGACCCGTGTGTAGGCTTCCCCGCTACCACATGTGTCCACTCTAGCTCCTGCTCTGGAAGAAGCAACACCTCCTGCCCTGCCGTGACTGCCTGCCGCCGCCTGCCCGCATCAAGCTCTCCAAGGGCCTGCACCTAGCTCCCCACATGTGTACACCAAGTCTCTACACCTCTCCTGCAGCAGCTACCACTCTCTCACTACACTACTACGCCTCCTCAACCACTTAACTCCCTCCCACACCAACTTCCTCGCGGGTATAGTTGGAGGACGGTGAGCCGGCCTTGGTCCCTGCGGGATACACATCCTGTGCTGGCCGGGCTTTCAGACGGCCTACCAAATACCTAGCACACCTCTACAACACAGACCCACATCCACTCTACCCACACCCAGTCACACACACCCACCCCTTATTATTAATACACACACTTGCCTTTCCCCCCCATACAATTTACATTCTACCCGTACACTTCTGTACTACACTATTGTATATTGCCTTGTCTATATGTATATTTATTTATATGTATTTGTGCTCCCCCCATATGTATTGTCAGGCCTCTCTCCATGATTTTATATATGTATATATATATATATATATATATATATATATATATATATATATATATATATATATATATATATATATATTGTATATTATGTGCCATACCTTCCCTCTTTCCTAATAAATGTTGGGGGAGGGGGGGTACTGTAGAGATACCAAGCACCTTGGATGCACCTTCCACCTCACCTGTCTGCGACACGCATCCTCGAGTTCACGTGTTCTACCTGTACTGGCGCGCGCACCCTACCTACCCGCTACGCCGCTAGTCGTCCACTTAGCCACCAGCTCTCCACCTGGAAGGATCTCCTCTCCCTGCCATGCCTACATTGCTACCTGCCTACACCACGACACCACGTGCCTCTCCACACCAGCTACTTCTCTCTCCACACGACGCTACCACGGCAGGCGGGTTTACCAACTACAAGGTGCTTGTTATCCCACAACCTAGTGTACTTACCAAATAAATTGTTACCGTGTATTCGAGTTTGTTCAGCCCAGTAGTAACACTGGCCCTAGTGTTTACAATTGGAATGTATTGTAATTAAGAACATATGATTAATTGCTCCTGATTAATTCATGAGGTTGTGTAGTGGTTTACCTTTATCATATAATAATTATATTTTAAGTACCCCTGGTATGTTATAAGTCGACGTACAGAACTAATTATAATGTTCATCTATTATTTGGGGTGGAACTATAAGTATTTTTATGATTGCTTTAAGGGGAAAGTTTTATGTTGGTAAATCTGGAGTAACTGCATGAATCCTCCAAACTATTCCAAGCAACAGAAAACACCATTATTTTTGCTCTTCTGGTCCTGTTTCCTGGCATACTTTGGAGGAATCAAGGCACTCCAATGTAACAAAGAAGAATTACCACCTTAAGGTAAGTAGTGTTTCGTGACAATGTTTGAAGGACTCGCTAACCTCCAATTTTCTTACTACATCACGCCCCCTCATTACCAGGCCCGTTGTTGACATGAGGGGGCTCCAGGGCCGTGGGTCGGGGCCTAATGTTTGGGGAGGGGGGAGGGGGTTGTGACTGCTCCTCTGGCTTTGGGCTCCATCCCTCGACCCGAAGAATTTTGCCTGGGCTTTTTCTTCTTTTTTCTTTCCTTACCATTTTCCTCTCTATATCTCTCCTCTCTACCTCTTCCTATGCCCTATTCCTAAGGTGTGAGAGCCGTGCCGATGGGATGAGAGTCTGACCTAGTTCCAGTCATAAACGGCCTCAGGGGTGGTCAGTGGCCATGGGTACATCATCCTTAGAATTATGTTGCCCTTACCTCCCATGGGGGTTATGGGAGGCGGACCATACCATCACCTACTTTCATTCCAGGTCATCATGCCTAATAATGAAACTCTGAACTCATCCATAGAGGCTCTAGAGTCAGTCCCTCCAACAACCGACCCTAACAATTCAATGGACCCCACCAGATCACCAGACCCGCCTACTTCCACCAACGATTTGGAAAAAAATCAACGGCAACAGCTTATTGAAACGTGTCAGTCCCTTACAAGTACACCAAAACCTTCAAGTATAGAACCTCTTACATCAACGGCACTGTTCTCCAACACTATAGTGGTTGTAACAACTACTCCCTCTTCGGGCACCTCTCTCACTACCACACTTGTCCCTTACATGTACACCACTCTACCACCTGTACTGCATGGGTCCAGAACTAAACCCTTAGTATTATCTTTTTCCTCCTCTACTTCACTTACTCATTCTATATCGCCCATACCATAAGTAAGGTTCATGCACATTCCTTCCTTAATGAAATTTGATTCCATCATTTCCTCCTAAAGAATGTTGTGTTGGTGCTGACGTGTCTTTCCACTCCCTTATAAGAGATGGCACCCGACTGGTCACTGTCAATAATGATGAACAAGCTCACCGTTTATTCAACCTTGATACCGGTGCAGAGAAGGACAAATATTTAAACACGAGCTTAGGTACTGTGCTGGTACATACTTATATTGATCTAGGAGATCAGTCCTTCGAGGAATGTTCAAATGACATCGAAGAAATTCTTCATCTCCAGGACATTCCGGTTGTTTAAGTGTCTTGTTTTGTGCTTAAACCCAACAATAAACGACGGTGGAGTGCTCACATTGTCTGTGTATTCTTTGATAGTATACATCCTCCTGATACTGTTAAAATCGGACCTGAGTGCCTCTCTGTTCGTCCACGACATCCAAAACCGACACAATACAGAAAGTCCTAGCGGGTTTAACCATCCTGCCCAACACTGTAGACAAGACTACACCTCGTGCTCTTTGTGTAACTCCTGAAAACATACCCGAGATGACTGTTCCACTCCCTCTAGTTGTTGCCCAAATTATAGTGCCTTGTGTCAGGGCTGCCCAGTATATAAGTTTGAGTGCAAAGTCACCGCCCTCCGCCGGAGGTGCTGCCTTTCTCTACGACAGGCCAAACGTGAGGCGTTACACCTCGGTTTCCACCCTGGCCCATCATACGCTGATGTTTCATTCAGTGCCCTCCAAGGCAAACAAACTTTCCCAACTGCCCATCCATTAGTATTGGAGATCCAGGAATGGTTGTACCGTATCTCCATTAAGCGTAAGAGAGTGTCGTTTTATTGGGTTCTGGGCAATGAGCGAGCAGACTTTCAAGCACACTGGGTTACCTCTTCTGGGTGTATTACTCCTCGACGTATTCCCTCCACGGACTACTATCCACTCATCTCAAGTCTTCTTACCCAACGCTGGCAGGGTGAATGGTTGTCAGTCATCTCTAACAAACTTGGAACTGTTAAATATTCAGTATCTCCCTGGCACTCTCCAGCTCATAACAATTGGCGATGGGACACTGCCTTAGCCCGTTTACGACTTTCTGATGGACAAAGGTAACCCTCCACTCTGTCAGAGTTGCCAGACTCAGATTACAGTCCACCATCTTGTTAATTATCCCCTATATCAAGCTGCTCGGCGGCAAGCTTTCCCTTACCTCTTTTCCCAGGACAATACCCCTTCCCTGTTTGATATTCTCAGTGAGTCCCCCCATGTTCTCCACTACACGCTTCATGCACTTTTTTTATTCTTACCGGCCTTATGTACAGTATCTAACTAATATCCTACATGCAGTTTGAGTTTCCTTCCACCCTCTAATATTCCGTTAGCTTGAGTGACATAAGGTCCTTCTGGGTCCGATGCTAAACTCTATAATTTATTAATTACTACATCACGCGGAGTTCTTAAATTGTGTTGGGCAGATATTATTGGTGGAGTTGTATTATTATATTGGAGTTTGCCTTCACATACATTCATCAGTTTTCTGTGTAATGGCCGCGGTTCAAACTGTATATTGGAATTCACCCCAAACTTGTATATATTGTGCAAGATACGCCATAGTCTGTACGGTTGGCAACAGGAAATCTAATACAGGCCAATTATAAAGAGAGGTAATTATTCTGACTGTACTGCAATGAATGGTCTGCCAAGTGACTCGGTTATTGCAAAACCACAAACCTAATAATTATGTTGTATTGCAGTTACGTAGTCGAACAATTTCTGTATGTTGTGAAACCCTCTAAAATAGCCGTGTGTGTACAAATTTATGTGGCCAATAATACTATATGTATGTATGTACAGTATATCTGATAACTTCATGGCCTTTAGTGGCAACGTTCACCAGAGTGTTGGGGCTTGTACTAAAGGTAAATAAAGAACTTTTAAGATATCTATAACTCTGTTGTTGTAAGTGGTGATTGGTGTTTTCATTATTCGTGGGTCATCCTAGCTATGGTTGTACATGAGTAAATTTAATAAACCACATGTACAGTACGTACTTGTGACATGAAAGGAGAGTTAAGTCACGCTAGGAACATATAATTTCCAATGTAACAGCAATATATAAATATGGGCGGTGGGCGGTATATCTCATCTTAACATTCCTGTACCACCGGTTCACCTATGTGCAATGTCTTTCTTGCATTTTGAGTGAGGCGTATGAGTTGGGAATGTTTGGGGCACTGGGTTGTCCTGGTTCAGAGGAAATGCTGTTCCCAAGGCGGACGAGTCCACCTTTTTGGTGGACCAACGGCATCCCTGAGAGGAGGTTTAGAGTTGAAGCCATAGTCGCAAGCCCAAACTTCCTCTGACTCTCTCCTCCCCCTTCCATACGGGGCTTGGTGTAAGCTTCTCTTCCTCTTTCTATTCTTTCTTCATCATTTTCCCGCCAATGCTATGTTGTCTGGGCAGGGCTATGGGACTAGTTGGTGGTGGCGGCTTCTTTACCATCGTTACTGCCCCTCTAGTATTATTTGATTCTGTGTTATGCATCCAAAGTTCTAGTTTTATAGGTTTTCTCTATCTGCATTTTTTTTTTTTTTTTTTGGCTGAAACTTAGGTTTCCGGATGTGGAGTTGAACCCGGGTCCGAGGCGTTCTCCTCCTCAGTGCTGCAGAGTCTCTACTCAAATGTGTGTGGTTTATCTGTGAATTTTGCTGATTTGACTGTGGCGGCCCCCCATTATGATGTGCTGTTATGCTCAGAGACCCTAGTCTCTGACAGGCGTCATCAGTCGGAATTACGGATTCCTGGTTTTGATCGACCTGTTCTGTTGTAACGTAAGGAGTTGCTGAGGTCTCGTGGGTTAGCTGCTTTCGTTAGAGAAGGTTTTGGTTTGTTTATGTATTGCCACACTGTACATCCTCTTAACTCCTCTCTGCCACCTCTGTATGTTCCAGCTCGTGTCACTCCTGGTGTATTGGACTCCCATATGCAGAGGTGATGCCCACGTGCTGTCCAAAGGTCTGGCCACGCCCTGTTGGATCATCACGTGGAAATTTCGTTTGGCAGCCTCAAGTCGTTCTGGGGGCATCCTGCGGGGCTTGGCGAAAACAGGTGGGGACCGTCGTGGTAATTGTGTGGCGAATCCCTGGGTCGTGGGTGTGGTGTGAGGAGTCTGTAGAGAGTAGTTGTGGGAAATCGTGTAATATGTGTTGGTATGTGAACTGTGTGTTATGGTAGGTGTGGTGTGATGACAGTGTTTGGTGGGAATTGTGACTCCCTTGGGTTGGTGTATCAAGCGGTGTCGCTTGGCGTCAATAAGTAGGTCATGCGCCGTTAAGAAATCAAGACATAGGATTTGTGCCTGAACATCAGCCACGACGAAGGGCCACATGACGTATTCTTGCTTAAGAAGAGTCACCCCTTTACTCCTGGTGCTGTAGGTGGCGATGGGCGACTTGTTCGCTGCAAGGAGGTCATAAGCGGTGGAAACCTGGCTTTTCCTATCCTTGTCTCGGGGGCATATTATCTAAGTCTGGCAGGCTACCGCTTACTGCTGGGCCAAAATCGCAGCGGTTGGAAGGAGAATAACGTTTGGGTTATAACGATAAAACCAACCATGGGATAATCTTTGAAATAGTTTCATTCTCATTCCCAGCTTATTTTACCTAATATGAACATAACCTAACCTGACCTAACCTAACCTAACCTAAACTGGACCTAACCTTAACCTAACTAAATCAAGCACTGACATATACCCTTCCAGACTTGGATAATATGCGTCCCGGGGTGGAACGACACTCACTTCTGACCCTGAGTCGACGAGGTAGTTGTCGCCCGACACAAGGCTTTCCACCCACAGGAGAGTGCGAACAGTGTGGTGCGGCGGTGTGAAGGTAGTGGCCGGAAGCAGTCTTTGTGGGTAAGAGAGGCTTGGGGGTGAGGTTGGCGGCCGTGATGTGGTCAGAGGTGCGAGTAGTGCTGTGATGTGGCGCAGTGAACTTGTCCGGGGGTATGAGAGGTGTGGTAACATTGGTGGCGCTTGTGTAGCATTGCAAGGCAGGAGTGGCGTGGTTGTCCAAGGATATGAGAGGCGTGGTGGCACGTGGGTACCGTAGCGAGGTAAGTGCGGTCGTGTGGCGAGGAGGTGCTTGGTTGTCCGAGGGTAAGAGAGGAGTGATGATGTTGCTGGCGTGCATGTTGTGTTGTGACGAAGGTGTTGCGTTGTCGAGAGGTGTCACGTGGTTGTCCGTGGGCCCTGAGTGGTGTGTAATAGTGCAGGCGGTAGCGTGGTGGGTGTGTTCTTGCCACCGCCTTATTCGTTTCCCCACATGGTGCGGGACGTCTGGAGGTTGGTCGAAGAACCCCACTGGCAGGGAGGATGTCAGTTGCGTTAGTGCCAAACCGTTGGTGGTACATGAACAGTTGTAGCTGTGGGGTGGCAGGAGGTTGATGCTGGAGTGGTGGTAGTACCGGTGGTGGAGGGGTGTAGTGTTGTTGTTCCAGCACTGGTGGTGGTGCGGCATAGTGTTGTTGATGGTAGAGGGAAGGTTTTTGTTGCATCGTTTGTAGGATGGTGTGTACAGATTGCGTCAGAGAGTCGAGTTGTTGTTGTTGTGTAGAAGGAAGGACAGATTGAGGTGTAGGAGGTGTGTGGAACTGTTGTTGTGGAGGAGGAAGAGAGTGTTGTTGTGGAGGAGGAAGGGAGTGTTGTTGTGTGTTGGTGGATTTGTGGTGTAAGAGCATGGTGTCATTGTGTGTGCAGTATAGTGTCAGCACAGCAAATAATAATATATGAAGAGTGTGGGCCTGGAGAAGTGTAGGTACTTGTAGCGTTGTAGTAGCGTAGGGCACGAGGTGTCTTGGGGCTTGGTGGTGTAGAGTGTGGCGTAGGGTCGGCAGGTCAAGGTGGGAGAGCGACCCGTGCTGGCTGGTTGCTGGCGAGATAGTGGCCGAGCGTTGGCAAGGTAAGCCATGGGCTCGGCTTGGCAGGCACCCACGCGCAGGCAAACAGGTGAAGCTAAGGATGCGTGAGCGTGGCAGGTAGAGAATGGGAAACTAAAGTGCTTGGATCACTACAGTACAAAGACCTGCATGGGAAGTGAAGCTTTGGGATATCAACAAGGAGCTTATGATCAATAGCAAAGAACTTGGCTTATAGCACTTTTATAGACCTTACACTATTTACTAGTAGGTGGACCTTTCAGCGATCGAGTATCCTACCTATTCATGCACAAGGATAAGGTCCATGTCTTTACCTATAGGTGTCGAAATGCGAATCAGTATAGATGTTATGTGAAGAGACGAGGAAAGGTAGGTAGCTAGGTCTACAGATTATATAATATTAAAGAAATAAACACACATGTACAGTCACGAGCCATAAAAGTATCCAGGTGTACTTCGAATTAATAGTGTGCAAGATGATCGAAGTATTAACCAAGCTCTAGCCAGTAAATATGAGACAGGATAAATATTGTAATTAGTTCATTGTTAGTTCAAATGTCAGAGGATTTTGTAGTGGTGCCATATGCACCACTCTTGATTCCTTTGTATATTCCATGTGCTGGTACGCCACTCCTTACTTCTTTGTACTTTCCCTGGGTCCAGACGAGCCACAGTCTGACGGGTACACTAATCCCTTCCCCGGACACAGCTTAATCCTCTCTTGGGAGTGCAGCCACTGGCCTCCTGCTTTCTCACAAGTATGAGTCAAGATGGGTGCAGTACGTCAGGTGATGCGCGGGGTCACGTGGCCACGCCACATACGGGAACTTGGAAGCGAGTGGATAAAAAGGGGATGCTTCACTCAGAGGTCAGACTATGACTCTTGATTGATCGGAATGACTATTTACAAGGGATAGCTGACGTCAAGGCAAAAATGGAGCTACTTTTTGACAAGCCTGCTACAGGTGGTACCAATCATTACATTATTAGGTGTGATCCAGAGATAAGGGAGCTGATTCATAAGAATCGTGATCAAGTTAAATTGGAATGGGGTGTCTATTCCGTGAGGGACAGATATAGGGCGACGGTCTGCTACCACTGTCAAAGATTTGGTCATACTGCACTTAGATGTTTATCCAAAGGAAAAGGAGAAGATCCAATATGTGCTAAATGTGCTGGTAACCATAACACGAGGGATTGTACGTCTACTGAGAGGAAATGTATAAGCTGTATGAGGTTTAAGAAAACTGATTTTGAGCATATGGCAAATGATGTGAGGTATTGTTCAGTGATGCAAGAGGAGCTCCAGAAAATCAAAAGTAGCACAGAAAACGGATACTGAACAGCACAAACTTAAACATTATTAGAGGTTGTTTTTTCAATGCACAATCAGTGGGAAATAAGACAATGGATATTTGCGATCTAATTAACAATGATCATTTTGATATCAACCAAGGCTCTTTAATGGATTACCATTAAATATCCGGAATAGTGAAAATTGCACGATTTTTATGAAAAGACTGAAACACATCTGTTCGCTGAGTGTTACGACACGGATGATATGAATGTTACAAGTGATTATAGTGTTTAATAATATTGAGAGAAGCCCTGCGGAACACCATCTGCTGGTGGAGCGGGGCATAGAATATTCAACAACAAGTAACAAGTAACAAGTAACTATCCAGCGAGCTACTACAGAGAAAGGTCTTGCCCCGCTCCTGCCGTCGACATACACCTGCAACACACGTGTTCCCACTCTGACCACACGTGGTTCTCCTGCATGCTCTACACTACTACACAAGCTTCACTGCAACTACCGACTCCCCACGACGCTGCACGACGGGCTGGCCTTCCCTATATTTATAGGTACTGCTTACCTGTGTATTACCAATAAACTGTACCGTTTATTAATTCTAGAGTCTGTTCACCCGGGTAGATACATAAGGAGCTTCCTTACTGTTTTAATTTGAACTTTGATAACAATAAGACCTGCATGGATACTTATTATGCCTCGTGACTGTACAGGTATATAATGGATGGAGGGAAGGAGAGATCGAGGGTGTTTGAGAGACCACAGAAAAAGTAGCCGCAATGAATTTTTAGAAATTTAGTAGTACAGTAATAATAATAATAATAATGGTAGCACTGCATAAGAGTCTGGCAGTAATAATGGAGGTGGTAGTAAAAGGCTATAAGTGTATGTGTGTGTATATAATAGTAACAGTAATAATCATAATAATAATGGTGGTAATGGTAGTAGTGGTGGTAACACTGCATTAAGAGCTTGGCAGCAGTAAGTAATGGATATGGTAGTAAAAAGTTATAAATGTATGTGTGTATATAATAATTATATATGTATGTAATAATAATAATAATAATAATGGTAGTAGTAATGGTAATAGTAGTGGTGTATGGTAACACTGCATTAAGAGCCTGGCAGTAGTAGTAAAGTAATGGATATGGTAGTAAAAAGCTATAAGTGTATGTGTGTAATAATAATAATAATAATTATTATTATTATTATTATTATGCTAAGAGATTCCTAAAGAAGTGCAGCCCAATCGGACCCCTGGTAACACCCGAAGGTAAGATGAAAGAAGACCCTGAGGAAATATGTAAACTTCTAGCCGAACAATACCAGTCTGTGTTCAGCGAACCCGAAGAAACAAAGAAGATAATAGATCCAGGGACCTTCTTCAACTCACCACAGATATCTGAAGACCCCACCACGTTGAAGAACATCGAATTCTCGGAACAAGACATCATTGCGGCAATTGAGGAGCTAAAACCAAACTCAGCACCAGGCCCAGATGGCATACCTACCAATGTCCTAATCAAATGCAAAGATGCTCTAGCACGCCCCTTGTATCTACTGTGGCGCCATTCCCTCGACACAGGGACAGTACCTATAGAAGCAAGGAAAGCGACAATAACCCCAATTCACAAAGGAGGAGCTAAGGGTTTAGCAAAAAACTACAGACCAGTTGCTCTAACCTCACATACAGTGAAAATCTTTGAAAAGATTATTAGAAATAGAATTTATGCCTTCCTTGAAGAAAGAAATCTATTCAATGCTGGTCAACACGGCTTTCGTAAAGGAAGGTCTTGCTTGTCCCAACTCCTCGCTCACCATGACAAACTACTTCACCACTTAGCAGAGGGCAACAATGTCGACACTGCCTTCCTTGACTTTGCCAAGGCGTTTGACAAGGTTGACCACGGGATCCTTCTGCACAAGCTTAGGCATAGCTGGGAAAATAGGAGTGTGGATTTACAACTTCCTTACAAGAAAATACCAGTCCATAGTGGCAAACGGTACCATATCTGCAGAACACGTACAGTGTTGTGAGTGGTGTCCCCCAAGGCTCTGTTTTAGGACCCCTACTGTTCTTAATAATGATCGGGGACATAGACAAGGGAATCGCACACTCAACACTTGCCTCTTTCGCCGATGACACCAATATCTGCAAAAGTATTGGAACCAGCGAAGATGTTAAGCTGCTCCAAGAGGATCTCGGCAAAGTCTATGACTGGGCAAAGGAAAATAACATGACATTCAATTCTGACAAGTTCCAGCTACTCAGAAGTGGTACCAATCATGAGATCCTCAACTACACTTATTTGGTCACAAGTGATAACCAGACAATTGATACAAGCCCTCACGCAAAATGCCTTGGGGTCTACCTAAGTGATGATGGTACTTTCAAGCACCACATAGAGCAAACCATCAAGAAGGCCAGAAGAATTGCTGGGTGGATCCTTAGAACTTTCTACTCCCGGGAGAAGGATTGCATGCTGACTCTGTGGAGGGCACTTGTACAACCTGTCCTGGACTATTGCAGTCAGCTCTGGTCCGCACACATGGCTATGGACATACAAGCCCTCGAGTCCGTACAGAGAGCATACACCAAGCAAGTAAAAGCCATGAAAGAACTCTCCTATTGGGAAAGACTAAAAAGACTGGGGTTGTATTCTCAGCAACGACGGAGAGAGAGATACATCATCACCTACACATGGAAGGCACTTGAAAAACAGGGGTGGTACTTATAGAATTTATGACATTCTATAAGTACCACCCCTGGTACCCAGCCCTTCTAACATAAATGAGGTGGAACCACAATTCAACCAGAGGACTGGCCGCAAGTGTGTTAGAAAAATACCACCATCACAAGCACCAGCGAGGATCAAGACTCTCCTATCATCCAGTCTGCCCTACAATGGCCCAAGAATCTTCAACTGCCTACCAAGAAGAATTCGGGACCTTACTGGCTGCTCCGTGGACTCCTTCAAAACCCAACTGGATAGCGTACTGAGGACAGTACCGGATGAACCACCAGTGCCTGGATATATATCACTCTGCAGAGCAGTTACAAATTCATTACCGGACCAGGTGGACCTGCAACGAAGGGATACTGGGCTTGGAAGGAGTGTTGGAACACCATTGCTCTGAGGAATCGCCTCGCAACATTTACAAGAATACAAGAATACAAGAATGGTAGTAGTAATAATAGTAGTAGTGGTGTATGGTAACACTGCATTAAGAGCCTGGCAGTAATAATAATAATAATAATAATAATGGTAGTAGTATTGGTAATAGTAGTAGTAGTGGTGTATGGTAACACTGCATTAAGAGCCTAGGCAGTAGTAGTAAAGTAATGGATATGGTAGTAGTAATAATAATAATAATAATAATAATGGTAGTAGTAATGGTAGTAGTAGTAGTGGTGTATGTTAACACTGCATTAAGAGCCTAGGCAGTAGTAAGTAAAATAATAATAATAATAATAATAATAATAATAATAATGGTAGTAGTAATAATAGTAGTAGTAATGGTAATAATAGTAGTAGTGGTGTATGGTAACACTGCATTAAGAGCCTGGCAATAATAATAATAATAATAATAATAATAATAATCATAATAATGGTTATAGTAGTAATAGTAGTAGTGATGTATGGTAACACTGCATTAAGAGCCTAGCAGTAGTAAGTAATGGATATGGTAGTAACAATCTGTATATAATAATAATAATAATAATAATAATGGTTATATTAGTAATAGTAGTAGTGATGTATAGTAACACTGCATTAAGAGCCTAGGCAAGTAAGTAAAGTAATGGATATGGTAGTAAAAAGCTATAAGTGTATGTGTGTAATAATAATAATAATAATAATGGTTATAGTAATAATAGTAGTAGTGATGTATGGTAACACTGCATTAAGAGCCTAGGCAGTAGTAGGTAGTAAGTAAAGTAATAATAATAATAATAATAATAATAATAATAATGGTAGTAGTTATGGTAGTAGTAGTAATAGTAGTAGTGATGTATGGTAACACTGCATTAAGAGCCTAGGCAGTAGTAGTAAGTAAAGTAATAATAATAATAATAATAATAATAATAATAATAATGGTAGTAGTTATGGTAGTAGTAGTGATGTATGGTAACACTGCATTAAGAGCCTAGGCAGTAGTAAGTAATGGATATGGTAATAATAATAATAATAATAATAATAATAATGGTAGTAGTTATGGTAGTAGTAGTAATAATAGTAGTAGTGGTGTATGGTAACACTGCATTAAGAGCCTGGCAGTAATAATAATAATAATAATAATAATAATGGTAGTAGTATTGGTAATAGTAGTAGTAGTGGTGTATGGTAACACTGCATTAAGAGCCTAGGCAGTAGTAGTAAAGTAATGGATATGGTAGTAGTAATAATAATAATAATAATAATAATAATAATGGTAGTAGTAATGGTAGTAGTAGTAGTGGTGTATGGTAACACTGCATTAAGAGCCTAGGCAGTAGTAAGTAAAATAATGGATATGGTAGTAATAATAATAATAATAATAATGGTAGTAGTAATAATAATAGTAGTAATGGTAATAATAGTAGTAGTGGTGTATGGTAACACTGCATTAAGAGCCTGCAATAATAATAATAATAATAATAATAATAATAGTAGTAACAGTAGTAGTGATGTATGGTAACACTGCATTAAGAGCCTGTCAGTAGTAAGTAATGGATATGGTAGTAACAATCTGTATATAATAATTATATATGTATGTAATAATAATAATAATAATAATAATAATAATAATAATGGTTATAGTAGTAATAGTAGTAGTGATGTATGGTAACACTGCATTAAGAGCCTATAAATTATAGGCAGTAGTAGTAAGTAAAGTAATAATAATAATAATAATGGTAGTAGTTATGGTAGTAGTAGTAATAGTAGTAGTGATGTATGGTAACACTGCATTAAGAGCCTAGGCAGTAGTAATAATAATAATAATAATAATAATAATAATAATGGTAGTAGTTATGGTAGTAGTAGTGATGTATGGTAACACTGCATTAAGAGCCTAGGCAGTAGTAAGTAATGGATATGGTAACACTGACACCACCAGACACAGACAGACAGACAGACTAGTATCACCTGAGAACCCTTCCATGACGGTTGAACCCCAAAACAGTGTGCTCCAATAACCAACATGTAGCCTCCACCAGCACCAATTATGAAGCCCTGAGGTGGAGAGATAGTAAACAACAGTGGTGGAGAGACTGGAGATAATGGAGGAAAGGGTGGAAATATGGAGGAAATGGTGGAAATATTATTACCTCCATTACTAATACTACCTCCCATCATCACCACAAACAACAACACGAGCACAACTATATTATTATTATTATTATTTGTTTTATTATTTGTTGTTTATGGTAATCCAATTGGTGGCTGCTGCTGTTGTCTTTGTTGTTGTTGTTGTTGTTGTTGTTATTTTAAAAGGAGAGAAAAGCATATAATATAAATTTACAAAAGATGTTTCCAGCTGCCCCCACAACCATTGACTCGCAAGTGCATAATTTTGACAGCGAGGAAATTAGTCAGAAATGGAAGAGTTTATTTCTCAGTTCACTTCAGAAGGTACGTATTTATTTATTTATTTATTTGTGTGTGTGTTTGTTTGTATGTGTATGTATTTATGTGTGTATTTTTTAACTTAGGTCAATGTTTTTTGGGGGTACGTAACTTAGGTCATTGTTTTGGTGGTACGTAACTTAACGTTAGGTCAGTGTTTAGGGGTATGTAACTTAGGTCAATGTTTTGGGGTCTTTCTGATGTGGGGGAGTACATAACTTAGGTCAATGTTTTGGGGTCTATTTCTGGTGTGGGGGAGTACATAACTTAGGTCAATGTTTTGGGGTACGTAACTTACTAAGGTCAGTGTTTTGGGGGTACGTAACTTAGGTCAGTGTTTAGGGGGTACATAACTTAGGTCAATGTTTGGGGGTACGTAACTTAGGTCAATGTTTATGTGGTACGTAACTTAGGTCAGTGTTTGGGGGTACGTAACTTAACTTTGGTCAATGTTTGGGGTTTATTTCTAGGTTCACTTCACGAGTTATGTACGTAACTTAGTCAGTATTTCGGCTCTGTTTATTGGTTCTAACTGCACCTATTTTATTGATAAGAGGTTGTCCTGTAACCCCAGTAATGTCAGAGACATATATATATACCGTATATATATTAATACGATTTTGTCTGGCAAGGAAGGAAAAATTGACGACACAAATAGTTTCATTGTTTTGGTATTTATTTTTTATTGGTTCCATTATTCAACTCCAAAAAAGGAAAAAAAAAAAGTAAGGTATTTATTGAAAGAATTACCGTTTTGTAGCAGTGTTGCCAGATCCGGCTAGGTCCCAGTATTTTGCCCCGGTCATTTCCTGTACTTTGCCACGGTTATTTCCCGGTAGTTTGCCCAGGTTAGGTCCCGGTAGTCTGCTATGGTCTAGGTTAGGTTAGGTAAGGTCAGGCTAATTTCAAAATGCCCCATTTGAAATGGGGCATTTGCAGAGGAAATGCCATAAAAGAAAATAGTCTTAGAATGGTCTAAATAAGTGGGTAATGAAGGTAGAAAAACCGTACACAATAACGGTAATTCTTTCAATCAGTAATGTCATTAATACAATTTGGACAAGGATAAAAATGAAAGGTTAAAGAGCGTAAATAGTTTCTGTGTTTTGGTCTTAATTTTATATTTATTCCATTTTTTCTTTCATAGCTCCAGAAAAAGTGAAAACAAAAGTAGTATATATCAGTAATGACAAGAAATATTATTAATATGATTTGGATGAGGATAAAAATGAAAGGTTAAATAAAGAGCGAAAAATAAATACATTCCATGTTTTGGTCTTTATAATTAATTGGTTCCATTATTACGTTCACAACTCCAGAAAAAGTTGTCTTGTAGTAATATCAGAGAAATATATTACTGTATACAAATTGTCCACGAAATGAAAGGTTAATTAATGAGTGTAAATAAATGCTTTCAATATTTTGGTCTTTATAATTAATTGGTTCTGGCTGTCCTTATTTAGTTCACAACTCCAGAAAAGGTAAAAAAAAAATATATATCAGTAGCCTAATGTCAGGGAAAGTATTAATATGATTTGGACGAGGAAAGAAATTGGTAACGAAATGAAAGGTTAAAAAAAAAAATCATAAAAATATTTTTAATATTTTTCTGGTCTTTTTATTTTGGTTTGTGTTATTGTTGATGTGTGTTGTTTTCACCTGTGTTTGTGTGTGTTGATTTGGTCCCTGTGTGTTCTAAAATAATGATAATAATAATAGTCCGTTCTTTGTAGTGAAAAATACTAAATATATCAATGATTTTCTGGTCTTTATTTTGGTTTGTGTTGTTGTTGATGTGTATGTGTTGCTTTGGTCCCTGGGTGTCGATTCCACAGTGGTTGGTATTTGTTTGTAAGCACGCAAACGAAAGAATCTTAGCCGTGTAAATGCCTTATGGGTGAATTTTTTAATAAATTTGGTTTGTAAGCACGCAAACGATATAATCTTAGCCGTGTAAAATGCCTTATGGGTGAATTATTTATTGAATTTGGTTTGAAAGCACGCAAACGAAAGAATCTTAGTCGTGTAAATGACTTAAGGCTGAATTATTTAATGAATTTGGTGAATAATCTATACAGTGATCATCATTATCTAACTGTTAGATAGATTTTATGAATACGGATACTCAGCTTTTGGAAAATAATGAAGCCTTACAAGTGTGGTTGGTTGGGAAGCTAACAAACCAACACCACTGTGGAATCAACCCTGTGTGTTCTATCGTACAGGTAATAATGATAAAATTGAGATCGAGGAAATTAACTGTTTTTTTGTAATGAAAAATACTAAATCAATGTTTGAGTTTTGATTTTGGTTGTATTATTGTTTATGTGTGTTGTTTTCACTCATGTTTTGGTCCCCGTGTGTTCTATCGTACAAAAAAAAAAGGTATTATTACAGAAGTACTGTATTTTTGGGTAGGGCCGCGCAGTGTTACCACATCCGCCTAGGTCCCGGGAATTTGCCCCGGTCACTTTATGATAGTTGACATCGGTTATATCCCGGTAGTCTGCTGTGGTCTAGCTTAGGTTAGGTCAGACTAATTTCCAAATTATATCTCGAAAACGGGGCATCTCTGAGAGAGACACCATAGATGAAAAGTGTCTTAGAATGGTCCAAAATAGTGGGTAATGATACTAAAATATACAATATAGTGAACCCAGTACTTCTGTAAATTTACCAAAAATAATGATATTGACAGTATGGGTATTAGTCGGTTCTTTTAGGTTCTATGTAGTGAAAATTACTAAATATATCAATGTTTGAGTTTTGATTTTGGTCCAGTTAGGCCAGTATTTAGGTGTGTGTTTTGGTTCCTGTGTGTTCTACTGTACAAAATACAATACTGTAATAATAGTAATATTGAGATCAAGGAAATTAACCGATACTCCTAGGTTCTATGTAGTGAATATATCATTGTTTTTTTCTTTATTTTGGTTTTCATTCATGTTTACTTAGTACCATAAGATGCTGTAATTTTTGCCGAGTTAATATTACCTTGAGAAATGAATAAACCATGAAAGATTGATTAGTATACCATAATGTAGGTGAAATTAGCTGTGAATATAACCATCTATTGTCATGCATGAGTTTTTCACATGCCGTAGATTGGCTAAGTCATATTACAGTACCGTACTTTAATTTTGTTTCTGTATTCTTGGTATCTTAATTGTATTTCTCCGTGTTTTTTGTGCCCTGTCAGTACAGTATCTCAAATTTCTCATCTGATGTCAGAAAGGCTCGTGTAATTTTATTAAGCCTAATTACAAACCATTATGGTTGATAAAGCTATGAGGTATAGATTGTGTTTACTTTATCAGAGAAATAACAGTACTGGCATATGATTCCATTTGAATTGAATTGATTGATAAATAGGCGGTGTTATATTTAAAACCAGTAAAAGAAACTTCCGAGTTCATGGCATACTCTCTTGAAAAAATTTTGAAGAAATTATTACAGTACCGGTAACTCGAATACCGTATAGTGTTAAGGGGGAAGTTTTGTGTTGGTAAATCTGTATCCTCCAACTGAATCCTCCAAAGGCTTTCTACCCACCCCAAGCCTGTCCCCCTATTCCTGCACCCCCCAAACCTGTCCCCTACTCCCGCACCCCCTTAAGCAATATAATTATATGGGATGGAGGATTTTTTCACTAGCCTATTACACATACAGTATAACAAGGTTGTTTCGATGGAAAAGACATATATAACTGAACTAAGTACAGTATGCTATATAAGTTTCTGTAGAATATAATAACTCACATAGGGTAGTTATGGCATCAGTTTATACAGTACTGCTGCTTACCTTAGTGATGGGGAGGTAGGCCTACACATTAGGTCTTTATTAACTCAGAAGTGTTGAGGGAATAAGGTGCATTTAAGCTACATTTTTAGTTAGCCTATAGTAGTTACGTATATTTGGAATTTCTTTATTTTTTTCTGCTTCATTACAGTAGCCTAGTTACAGTATAACAAAAAGGGTAACGAAGTGTTTATCCTTACAGGAGTCCCATAATAATATTGCCTGGCGTATTATACTGTCTTTGAGTATCATATCTTGATAACTGATGTCTGCCATGAGAGATATGTGTGTGAAAGCCTCCTACAAGCCTTCCCCCCCCGTATTGCCTGCATTAGTGATGTGGGCAATACTTTAAGGGTTTTGGCACCCCTTCGGCCCCAGCCACTAGCTTTTAGTTTTTCAACTGTCCCTCTTTTCTTTCTAGTTCCTTCCTGCTTGCTGTCTCACCTCTCTATAACCTTTTTCTGGCGCTATATGACCTCGCTGTTGCGGCGCCTAATTTCAATCTCTCAATCAAGCTCCCTACCGTTTACAATAGTAATCTGTTGCCTGTAATGGGTTTCCTTGTGACTCTCCTTCCTTCTCTGTGGGACTAGTGACTGCCTTCTGATGGTATTTAATGATGTTGAACCCCAGGAAGACAGTAATGATTGTTGTTGTAGTATATATGTTAGGATTCTCATAAGGATATCCCACAAAGAGGTTCGTATGAGACTCCCATAAGGATGACCACTTCATTAAGGTCAACTTACGTGTGTTGGTAAAGAATAAATATCTATGCTTTTACTTATACAGTACTGTATAATGTTTTGGACAAAAGAATGTAAAGTAACTTTCTTCTACGCCTTTTCTATTGCAAATCTAGAGTTAGGAACAGTGCCTGTACAATACTTCAAAGTGACTGGTATATGGATAATAACATCTTAATGGAACAACCTTGTATACGATGCCTTACCAGGTGAATGTTGGAACTTATCCTTCTGGGCCCGTATTCACAAAAGTAAAGTTCACTCAACTTTAAATTTTATTCGTAAGCATTCATTCATGGCGAGGACCTATAGTACCCAACACTGCTTCGAAATCATAACAACAGCTCATACAAATAGAATAACAAAATCATTCACTGCTTCGAAAACATAACAACAGCTCATACAAATAGAATAACAAAACCATTCACTTCTTCTATATCATAACAGCTCATACTAATAGATTAAAAAAAAACATTAACTGCTTCGATATGAGCCTGAAACTCTATGGTGAGGTCAGTACTACAAACATACTAACAAGTCCAAACTCTTAAGATGCTTTGTGAATATCAGCCCTGTTCATCAGTGATATTACAATGTTTCCAACATGAAATACTGTACATTAATACCGGGTATGTATCCTTTGGGAGTGGTTCACCCGTCATGCTTAAGGAGGGGGAGGGTTTAAGGGGGTGCGGGAGTAGGGGACAGGTTTTGGGGGGTGCGGGAGTAGAGGGACAGGCTGGGGGGGGTGCGGGAATAGGGGACAGGCTTTCTACCCACCCCAAGCCTGTCTCCCTATTCCCGCATCCCCCAAGCCTGTCCCCTACATCCGCACCCCCTTAACCGTCTCAGACAGCAATCGTTGCTTTGCGACCCTAGGGCTGTGGACAGTATACTGAACGATAGTTTTGAAACACGAAAGGTTTTGGTCTGACAGAATGTAAACAATGCCTGGAACAGCAACAGTGTTATAACACTTGCTGCTTGGCAAGGTGTAGCCTAGTCTGCTCATTATACTACAAATGATTCCTTGTTCTTACTTTATATTTATATTTTTATTAAATATCTGATAAATAACAGTAATTCTTTTTAATAAAAATATGGTAATGGCAAGAAATGGTGAATGTCGCTGCTACTTATACCCTATTTACTTGTTATATGTGTAGCCTAATATGTATATTCGTCGTGTATGTTGTACAGCCCAATTTTTTTATATTGTGTTCTTTTTAACACTTTTATAAATACGTAGCTATATTCACAATATTAATTATAAATATATAATCAACACTGGAGGACACTGTGACGGACGTTATAAAAATGACTGTCTAAATATGCTGTATTAAATTTGCCGTGGGATGCGCTATATTCTATCCTATCTTAGCTTGCTCGTCACTGATTGGCAACATGTCATCTGTCATCTGAGCTGGTAACACTGTGTGGGGAATGGTGGCATTCTAGGTAATATACAGTAGATTGTATCATTTCCCTCTACTATGTTCCACCTACTCTGATTCCTCACTAAATATATGTTACCAGCTCAAATGGCATAAACATGATACGTGGTCGCGAATTTACGAGCTCGGGTGTACAGTATATATCGAATTTTAGTGAAGAATAATACAGCTAACCAAACACACCCTGTCCCATTGATGTATGGAAGGTAACTGACGTTCTAATGACAAACTGGCAACTCATATAGCCACAAGTCACACCACCTCCCACATCGCTATGATCGCTGTGTCCGCTGTGTCAATTGTTAATGTGTTTTTCGTCATATTTCGAAACAAAAAAATACCAAAATCGCTGTAATTTGATACTGAGCCGATTTCAACCCAGTTTTTTCGCTCAGAGTGATTATTGGTTATATTCTCTGAGTTTTGGTAGTACCAAATGTTTAATATTAGCCTTTTATAAGAAAACAGTATTTATTTGTGGAAAAGCTATTGATGGTATCCAAAAGTCACCGTCTCGGCGCTGATACTGTTAAGGTGAGGTTTTCTTGTTTGTGAATTGGAAGGTCTCTTGATTCCTCCAAACTATGAGTGTGTCTGTTTCCTGGTAGAGTTAGGAGGAATCAGTAGCCTTCCAATTTACCTAAAAGAGAATCTGCCAATAATCCAGTGGTGTGTGTGTGGCTGTGTCCTTCATCATATCCTTATAACATTATTTGAATTAACGAGGATAGCATACTTTTGGTACGGTACATTAAATCACCTTGATTCCTTCGAAATATGCCAGGAAATGGGACCAGATTAACAAAATAATGTTGGCCTGTTGCTTGGCATAGTTAGGAGGAATCAGTTGCTCCATATGTACCAACACTACTATTATTATTATTATTATTATTATTATTATTATTATTATTAAAATAGACCAGAGACACAAAGCTGGGAGAGAATGCAGGTTCATAAGGAATAGTATAAAGGAGACCTATACACAGCTGTACATACATAGGCCCTATCCATCTATAACATCTTAGCCAGTGTTGGAGGGATTTCATTACTCTCCACTTTTACAGAAATCCCATCTTCTACTTACACACACACACACACACACACACACACACACACACACACACACACACACACACACACACACACACACACACACACACACACACCAGCTGTACTTAACACTAAAAAGCCTGAGAAGGCTTTTGTTTTCCCAACCAATTGGAATGGGAGGAAATGGAACCAACACTGACCAGGACAAGACATTCCAATGTTGGGTGCCATTCACCTATAAAAAAAATGATACCCATGTTTACTTTGATCCAGTACATCCCATTTCTGATTAAAATGTATGATCAATTAAGGCCTCCAGTAGGATATTATAATGCTAGAGTGGTGTAATGTACAGTCGCGGTCAGATATAATCATCCATATAGGGGTAACTCACGTAAGAGCTTCCTTCTGTTCCTTAGATGATAAACTTTCCAATGAATAGGTTAACTACCATCTTTTAATTAAATACAAGCAGCTACACTTTACTTAAAACAATAACATAATATGTGTACCTGAAAACATTAGACAGTAAATTGTTTGAGATACCCATATGTGGATGATTATTATTGACCGTGACTGTATATTGATGAGTCACTAACGCATCCTAATTTTATCCCACAGGTATTGAAGCAGGTACATCCTACGCTGGCAGCCAAGGATGACGCCCTGGAGTACGTGGAAAGTCTCATCCTCCGCCTGCTGGCCATGTTGTGTGCACGACCGGCTCCACACACTGTCCAGGTTAGTAAACACCCACCCACTGGTCACCACACACAAACAGATACCTATATCACAAACACACTCAAATAGATAGGCTACAGTAGGCCCTTTATATACAATGAATATAGACAGTACTGTACTTATCCCCATAAGGAAAGTATTGCCTGCGGTGATGTGGGCAATACTTTAAGGGTTTTGGCGCCCCCTCGGCCCCAACAATCCTTTTCAGTTCTTCAACTCTCCCTCTGTTGCTTTAATTTCCTTCGTACTTGCTGTCCCACCTTTTTATCACCTTTTCCCACTAGTGAGGGTTGGTTCTATCCAGAAATGAGGAATTTGGCATCCTCTATCACACCCTGGCCTGTTCTGTCTGTCTCTCTCACTATTTCTCATTCATTCTGGGTAGCTGGCGCGATTGCTCGATTGAACACCCAGTGGACAAAAGAAATAAGTGCTTGTGTGATACCGGTAGTTCCCGATTTGTTGGGGACTAGGCCTATAAGGTTAGGCTACAGTTGTGGTGAGGTGACAATCGTAGAGTTGTGCTTGGTACAGTAGCCTAGATAGTTTGTGTGGTGAGTGGATAGTTATTGTGCTTTAGCTAATATTGTAGTTGTGTTAATGGATATTTAATGGCGTGTAGTTTTGGTGGAGGATAATTGTAGACTTGGTAAGAGATAGTTGTACAGTTATTAAGATACAGTAGTAAAGGTTAGTCATCGGGTTATGGTTTTCGGGTTTGTGTTGAACAGTTGTGGGTGGTTTTGTAGTTGTTAATTGTGGGTTTATAGACTTACAAATACAGAAGTTGGTCCAAACCCTATGAAGTCCATCTCTATCTCAGTATTCTTGAGCAGCATGTTCCACGTTGACACAGGGCGGTGAATGTGAGGTTGTTCTGTGCCTCTGTCCAGTTCAACATTGTGTTCATGAAGTTATAGGCTTAAAATTTGCTCTTGTAACTGAGCCCCTCTTGTGTCTTCTTTATGCTTTAGGCATTATTGTAAAAGGTACTCCCCCAGCTGCTTATTCTTGTAGGTGATGCTTACAGACCTCAGTGAATTATTAATGAATATTTTTGTGGAGTTACATCTACTTCTAAGTCATACAATGCTGAGTTATAATAGTTTTACTGTATCTGTTTCTTTTACTATTTGGAAATATCCTACTGTACAATTACCAATGTTGCACTGTCTTTGGTTACTGATTATTTAATGGGAGGAAATACATGAGGCTTGTGTTTGCAACTGTACCCAAACCCTCTATAGTATTCATTTTATGTCATAAGACTGTATTGGAAAAAAGTTAATGGATACTTGTTTACAGGATGTGGAGGAAAGAGTACAGCGGACATTCCCAAACCCCATCGATCGGTGGGCTATTGGGGATGCCCAGGCGGCCATTGAGAAGGGCCGCAAGAAGTCACCCCTCGTATTGCCTGCTGAGAAGGCACACCCTCTCTTGCGGGTATGTCAATCCTGTTTTAAGAATAGCTTTAGTAACACTTAAAGTTTATGATATTGACAACTTAAAAAAACTGCTGATGTCATTTTTAATAATAACTGAGCTTATTGGAGGTGGCCAGTAGTACAAGGGCTTAAGAGCCAGAAATAATGTTTGAAATAATTAGAAGTAAAGTTTGAGTATATTTTATTTATTGTAGCAGTATACTGTAAGTTGTAATAGTGAATGTGTATATGTACATGGTGGGTCTGTTCCATCTTCAACCTCCTTGTTGTTTTCCTTACTACCAACTGTCCTTTGTACAGTCGGCCTCAGGAATTCGTATACACCAATGTGGCATAAAGGATTCATAACAACTAGAAAATTGTGTCCATTAATTTTCTATCACAAACTTTTCTAGTGATGTTATTTGGCTAATACTTGAATCAGTTAGCAAAACAATGCCTACAGTACGTACAGACTAAAAACCCCTTTTAACCAATGCTCTGTGTACGAATTCCAGAGGCCGACTGTACATCCTATTGTTTACAGTCCCCATCCATCCCCATGTACTGTATGTGTCCATTTTCTCCCATCCCATCATCTCATTCATCAAAGAATCATAATGTCTTTTTCCTTTATTGCTTCACTTCCATACACAATAACTCCATCAACCCTTTTCATTATTACACTGCCAGATTTCTCTACTTTGCTTTACTCTCTTATCTATCTACAATAAAACTTCTTATTGTTAAGAAAGTTTTTACTCAGTGTTTAATGGATATATCTCTATTCTCTTTTCCAGGATGTTTTACAGACAAAGATAGATTATCAAGTAACTTTGTATATAGTAGCAGTTTTAGAATATATCTCCGCGGATATCCTTAAGGTGAGTAATATCATTTAATATAATTTGTTTCCTAAAGTTGATGTATGTGTGATATTTATTGTATTACATACTTAAGACTTAAGCGATTCAGTTCCTTGGTGGTTTGTGTGTAGGTAAATAGTATACTGTAGTATTCAGAATGTATTGTTCAAAGTTTGTCAACATCAGGCAGAAGGCAGACTTAAAATAAATCGGTATCATATCAAGCTAAAATCTTACAACACCTTACGTCAACTCAACCCCCTCAATTATTATTATGAGGTGCTGCAAAATCATTCTTTATTACCAAGATATTTACTACAATGGAGGGAAAGTGTCGGAGGATATTTGATTGTGGCTGTACATGGGAACGTCTCCAGAGCGCCATCTGGTAATTTGCTTGTCGTACATGTTGTACGTGTGCTCGAGAACAAGGTGGGAGTTGGCTCATATCAATACTGTTATTGATCTTGATGTTGCCATCAATTGTCGTACATTTCTCCTTGATGATCATAAATCTCAGTTTATTTACAGTGGTGTACCTCTTACGCCCATACAAAGCACAGGTAAACTCCTCTAGTCCTGTCAGTAGAGTGTTGCTGACCTGCCACTCTTTTCCTAGTTCAGCAAGTATTGTTTGGAACCTGGGGGTCTTCTGGAGCAGTTTGATCGGTTTGACCTTCCCAATGCCCTTAAAAGCACTAGTAGTGTCACACTTAGTGAACACATGTAGAGCGGTGAGTGCAGTGGCATATTCCTCTGTGTAATCTTCAGCTAACTCAGTGATGCTGATGAGTTTCTTTTTATTCCCTGTTCCGGTCTCAAATAGAACAGTGACTGCAATTTCGTGGACATACATCAGAAGTATGAAGATGATGTCACTGTCGGGACTGCGAACTCTGACAGTGTTGTAGCCCTGCTCCTGAACATACTTGCAGTAAAGTATGACACGTGAATCTGCCTCCTCTTGATTGGAGGCCAATGACGCCAGTTGGTTACAGTGCACAGATGTTCCATATCTAGTTGCGAGTTGATACGCCTGACCTTCACATATCAAAGTCACTTTTCTGGAACCAATGTGTGCAGCAAATGAGTCGCAGCTCTACACCTTCAAAATGATCTGGATTAGCTGTTTCTTGTTCTCGTCATTTGCGAGGAATTCTCTCCAATCAGCCGGCTTCTTGGTCATCTCTCCCTGAACATGAAGTTTTCACTAACCCCTCTACACTGGCGCTCCATACCTTTGATCGACTGAAGCTTGTACTATCGTGGACAATAATATCGCGCCCCTCTTCTGACTGAGAGACTTTATTTGAGCTGGTAACACTGTTGATCTCACCTCTCTCTCTCTCTCGCTCAAGTCACGCGGGACTTGCAAGAGAGAGCAGGAATAAGGCATGACTTTAGATGAGATAGGATCAAGTGTTACCAGCTCCAACCTAGTGTCTCAGTCAGGAGGGGCGCGATATTTTTGTCCACGACTGTACATGTCTGTGCTGCATATGACATCAGACCGAACATAACAGATACATTATTATTCACTTTTGGATCTTTCTGCCTCATGCGACCTGTACTATTAAGGAATGGTGATATGGGATTAATGTTCAGTAATTCCTGAAATAAAGATCATGATATAACATGCATATATTAACATTGGCTTTGCCAGAAACACCAGCCACAGAAGGAGAGAGATTAACGCTTAATAATAGTACAATTATCTCTAATTGACCCTACTACACATAATATTGAATATATCACGTCAGTAATGGTTTCATTGCATTCACAGACCTCAAAAACCTAGGTGTAGACACCAAGATTATGATTCTATGTCAACCAGGAGTGAAGTTATGACCAATTATTCGATTTCGCAAAAATCGGAGGTGGCGATCTAGAAATATGGCCGAAATGGGTACTGCATCCCAATATTTTTTGGGGAATATGTGTAAACTGATTCCTGGGTTTCTCCTGAAGAAATTGATACCACCCATGATGGATACTGGGGGCGGGGGTGAAAGGGGAGCCCCAGTAGCCCACAGACTACTTGCATTACATAATCTCACCTTTTTGAACTTCATCTTACCACACCTTAACTTGCTGTTACTATTTTGAATCCTAAGCCACTATGATCATTTCAGTGCTCATTCAGGTATTTTGTTACAAGTTGAAAGTGTGTGAGTACAGTATTGTATTGGGTAATTTATTATTTGATGTGGTGATCCAAGGGACATGAATAATGCTAAAGGTGTCAAGGGGAAATTTAGGATTCACACCACACTAAAAGTAAAAACATATTTACAATACATGAATCAACATATTGGGAAGGGGAAGGCCTGGTCCAGGCTATATGTCTTCTTTAGAGGTAGACACCTTGAAGAATGTCAATAACAACAACTTTTAGTTAGGGATAGGCAAAGCAACACCATTGTTAATATTCTACAGTTATCTCCCCATAAATTGAACCTTCCTCCTTCCAACAACTCTCTCTCTCTCTCCCTTGTATTCTAAAACATTCCATCACACCCTCACACACTTTGTTGACTCTTATTATGATAAACATCCTTATCACATCTTGTTCTTATAGTTTGGTGTGTTTAAACTCATCATAGGAACTAGAGCCTTAACAAAATTTATGGAGACAGCTTTGAACCGTATGTTCCAAATTTATGGTCGTTGTTGTGTTTGTAGTTCCCCAGACTGTCAGGCCAAGCAGTCCCGAGTCTGGTTGACTGAAGCCGCGCAGATGCTCGGACCCCCAAATGGGAGTCAGAGTGATAGGGAGATCTGTTTCTTCGAAGGCAACAGACGAGGGGACTGCTGGCTCATGGGCGTGTATCCCCGAGCCAACATTCCCACCGTCTGTAATCCTAATACTGTTTATGAATTGTACTAAACTTTGTAATGATGAACTGTTTACTTTCTTGGTGACAGCTTGCGGGGAACTATGTTAAAAACATCCGACACATCGAGGTGACACAACAAGACATCAGGGTAGCCATGTGTGCTGACAAGGTGAGTGATCCTACTCCATAATGTGAAAACAATACTGTTAATGTCTATTTTATGGATAAATCCAAGTAATGGATAAATCTAGTTATTGGAGCATTAAATTTAACTTGGTCAGCCTAACAGCTCAAGTTTTTCAGCAACAACACAACAGACATTCCTTGAGGCTTTCCTCAGAGACTTAAGGCTACAAGGACATTCTTACTGAGGAATATCAATCATAACAACACTAACCATTTGTTTTTATCTGGTACATAACTGATACACCATTGTCTTGATACTTACAGGTACTGATGGACATGTTCCAGCAGGATGAGGAGGGAGAACTTGGAGGTGTTGGGGAAGAGATTAATGTGGACACTTCCATCACTTATGATGAATTAGTCAAAGACCTCATACAAGAAAAGAAGACCTATATTAGGGAGCTCAATATGATTATCAAGGTGGGTAGCCGAGGTTAGGGATGTCAATTTTCCTGAGCCAAAGGTACAGTTGGACACATGAATGGGTGGTACAGCCCAGGTGAAAGATACTTGTCCCATTTGAGTAACCAGTGTCTATTATCAGGTACTTGCTTTTTATTACCATCCTCAATACTGACTTGTGCCCCTCCTATTTACCAACCTAACCTAACCTAACCAGTGTCTATTATCAGGTACTAGCTTTTTATTACCATCCTCAATACTGACTTGTGCCCCTGATGTCTCCTATTTGGCACTTAATAAGGAACTTGATATTGGGAGAAATTGACCATCTTTCACTTGGGCTGTACCACCCATTCATGTGTCCAACTGTACTTATGGATTGTATTGTACTTGTAGATTGAATAGAGTCATTGGACAAGATAAATCTTAAGGTGAGCTTCAAACAGCAGTGGGATTAGGTTATGGTATATATAATATTGTCATATAGAGAACCTACAACCAGCTGTACAATTTTGTCTGGTCTCAAGGTTAAGAGTTAAGTAATATCACTGTTAAAATCAAATTCAGTATGTTCTTGATATTAGTTTACAGGTGTACTCGATATTTACTGCACTTTTTAAATTTTACAAATAGATGATATTGTTAAACCTCATGCTCAATTGGTTCTATCTATCTATCTATTTATGGCTTCGATGCCTCATTCCTTCCGGGTACTCTCCCCAAGGGTGTAGCCACGGCATAAGTGTTTCCAGCTTTCCCTTTTCCAACACTCCCTCCTTACTTGGTCAAGTCCTACTCTGTCCTTCATGTTTCTATCTGTCACATACTCTTCCACTCTGTTCCAACACTCCCTCCTTACTTGGTCAAGTCCTACTCTGCCCCTCATGTTTCTCTCCCTCACATACTCTTCCACTCTGTTCCAACACTCCCTCCTTAATTGGTCAAGCCCTCCCCTGTCCCTCATGTTTCTCTCCTTTACATACTCTTCCACTCTGTTCTGCCATCTAACCAGAGGTCTGCCTCTCACACCAGGTGCCACAACTTCACTTTCATAGACCCTCTTTAGAAACCTTGCATTCTCTCCACATGTCCAAACCACCTCGATATATTATGCTTCACACTCAATACCAATTGCCTTCTCACTCACACCACATCTCTCATACACACTCTCATTACTTTCTCCATCCCACCTAGTAAGTGCACATGGTCCTCTCAAGTAACTCATTTCAACAGTACCTATTCTAAACTGATGAGCCCCACTCCATGTCCATGTCTCCGACGCATATGTCAGTGTTGGCAGGATTATACTATTTTGTAGTCCCTTTTTCACTTTCATACTCACACTTCTACCCTTCATAATCCTCCCCAGTGATCCTATGACCTGTCTACCCCTCATTGCATTCTCCCTAATTTCTCCTTCCATACTTCTATGTTTACACAGAACTGTACCCAGGTACTTAAACTCCTTCACTTCCTCCATCCTCTCACCCCTCAGAGTTATCTCACACTTAGTCCCAGTTGGTACTCCCACTCTGTAAGGTGTAGCAAAGTCAATCACTTCCGTTTCTGCTCGCTCAAATACCATCACCTTACTTTTACCAACATTCACCTTCAGTTCTTTCGTTTACACACAGACTGAAACTCATCCACCACGCTCTGTAAATTCCTTTCACTCTCAGCCATCAGCACAGTCTCATCTGCAAATAAACTTGCCACCAAGGACCAATTTACTCCATTCAACCTCACCTTGGCTCCCAGGCCATTCACTTTGGCTTTCATCTCTCTCATACAACCATCCATATATATATTAAACAGCCATGGTGACATAACACACCCCTGTCTCTCAGTCCTACACTAATATTAAAACTCTCACTTAGATCACCCTCTACCCGTACACATGCTGTTGCCTCTGCATAAAAGGCCTCAATGCCTTTCAGCACAGATCCTCAACATTTCTGTCATTGCTCTCCTATCAACCCTATCATATGCCTTCTCCAAGTCCATGAAGGCAGCATACAACTTCCTACCCTTCCCAATATATTTCTCCACTGTTGATTTTAATGCAAATATCTGGTCCACACATCCTCTACCCTTTCTGAACCCTCCCTGCTCCTCACTAACTTTCTTCCCTGTTACTTCAATCAGTCTCTCAGTAAGAACCTTCCCATACACCTTCCCCAGTACACTAAGGAGGCTTATTCCCCTATAGCTACCACACTCCTCCTTACTCCCCTTCCCCTTATACAAAGGTACAATTATGACTCTTCTCCAATCCTCTGGCACCTCTCCCTGCCTCCAAGCCAATGTGCATATATGCAACATCTACTTCATCACTACCTCCTCCCCACACTTTAACATTTCAGCAGTTATCCCATCCACCCCCGGTGCCTTTCCCATCTTCAACTTTCCTATTGCTTTCCTAACCTCTTCCCTCCCTAGTTCTCCCTGTACATCCTGTCGTCTACCACCTGCCTCCATCCCCATGCATGTCACCACCGCCTTCCCTCCCATCCCCCCATTCATCAACCGATCAAAGTGCCTCTTCCACACTTCTTTCACTTCCTCACTTCCACTCACAGTAACTCCATCCTCTCTTTTCATTCTCACACTACCAGACTTTCCTTCTCCTCTTTCTCTTTTAACCTCCTTCCAGAAAAATTTCTTGTTTTCTCTAAACTTCTCACTCAGTTTCCTATCAAACTCCTCACTATCGTCTTCACTTGCCTCTTACATACATTGTATTCTCTCTTCTACCCCTCTTTTACTTCTTCTGACACATTCCTCTGTAATGTTTTCCTATATGCCTTCCTTTTCTTCTCTACTGCATCTTTCACTTCTTCTGACCACCAAGCACTCCCTTTCTTGCCCCTCTTCTGTGTCTTGTATTCCACTACCTCTGCTGCTGTCCTCATACACATCAATCACTCCCACTCCCTTCCCTATACTCAGCCTTGCATCGTCCAGCACCTCACCCACCCTCCTATTCCTCTCTATACTCAATGTCATTCAATCTTCCACTTGCCACCTCCCTCTTGTTCCCCCCTTCCTACCATACTCCCATTTTGCTCTGATCCAAATCATTACCATAACCACATAGGCTAGTGGTCAAAGCACTAAAACGTTCCTCTCACCACTCTAGCATCCATCACATATTTCCTTATCCTTTCATCAACAGCTATGTAATCTACCAAACTCATCTGCTCTCCCCTTTCATCTTTCCTCTTCCATGTGTACCTGTGGATCAGTCTGTGCTTGAAGAATAATTTTGTTGCTTCAGAATGCCAAGATTGGGAAGTATTGTAATTATTGTTTTGCATCTGTTTACAGTTCAAAGAACTTTGGTACCATGTATGTGGCCCGATAATATGGTACCATGGTGTGGTATAGTGCAAATAATTTATAATATACTGTTTGCTTTATTTGCAGAAGATAAATTATTTGACAGTGTCATTGTATTTTGGAGAGGTAGGACAAGTTATAAGTAGATGTTAAGTTAATGAAGGTACCATATATATGAATGGGAGGAATGTACTTTATATCTGTGTTGTATCCATTTACATTTAAGGGCATGGTTGATGTATACATAGTCAAGGAGATTGCAATGTTAGCAAAGTGGAGGCTACTAATTTCTCCAAACCAATTCAAGTGACAGCTATACCTTCATGGATGATGTATTTGTTGGCAGAGCTTGTAGGTATCAATATCCTCTAATTAGTAACAGCACCTTAAGGGGATATTCTCTTGATGGTAAATTGGAGACATACTAATTCATTCAGACTATGCCAGAAAACAGATCCCCATTTGGTAACATTGAGGTCATTTGTTTCTTGGCATAGTTTGGAGGAATGAGTTTCCCTTCAGTTCAACAACAAGAGATTCTCCCCTTAAAAAAACAAAAACAAAATAAAACAAAACTATATAAGATAGATAAAGGAATGATTGTCCGTACAGGTGTTCCGAGACAAGCTACAGCAGATTCCGTCACTAAGTGTAGGGAAAGAACTAGAAGCAATCTTCTCCAACATTACCGAGATCTACGACTTCTCTGTCAACTTGCTGGGGTCGCTGGAGGACACGATGGAAGTCACGCAGGAAAACGAGTCTCCGGCCATCGGCATCTGTTTCGAGGAATTGGCTGAGGTGGGAGTCCTGTTGTTGTTGTTGTTGGTTTTTTATATTGTGCTCTGGATTTGTGCTGTTGACTTCTAATTGCTGTAATATAATGTTGTTGGATTCTAATTGTTTAGTGGTGTTATTGGGTCATGATTATTAACACTGTAGGTCAAGGCTTTTTTTAGAATAGGCCCAAATACAGTATCTCATACCTGTCCTATAAGATGTCTATATGAAATTGGTGACTAATGGCATCTTGTTGGAATACTGTATTAATATTTCTTTATTGAGGCAGATGAGGACAAATGGACTAAATAGAGTAGGACCTACTGTATTACAAGAGAGGATAGTAGCAGGTATTTTTCCATATTGAGAAAGGAATTTTCGCCTATGAAAATTAGTGCAAAAAGAGGGAGAGGTCCAAATTCATGTCCATAATTGTTGAAGATGCCAAGACTCATTGCAGTAAGAAGGGGAGAGTTGATGAGACAAATTGCTTTCATTTCACCTTGTTCAGGAGTGTACAGTAGTAAAGATTGAGCCACCCCACACCTGAAAGTTGTACTCCATGCAGGGGTAGATGAGGTATTCTCCACAGAAACTACACAGTAGTTTTAGTTAGAAATATTCCAGCAATATTATTGCTGCAAGAGAGATTGTTGAAGAAAGACACACATAGAATATTAAGAATAGAGGAAAAATTATGTTGTGTCATTAAGGGGGTGCGGGAATAGGGGGACAGGCTTGGGGGGGGTTTAGGGGGGTGCTGGAGTAGGGGACAGTTTTGGGGGGTGCGGGAATAGGGGGACAGGCTTGGGGGGGGGTTAGGGGGGTGTGGGAATAGGGGACAGACTTTCTACCCACCCCAAGCCTGTCCCCTTATTCCCACACTCCCCAAACCCCCCCAAAGCCTGTCCCCTACTCCCGCACCCCCCCCAGTCCCCCCCCCCAAGCCTGTCCCCCTACTCCTGCACCCCCCAACCCCCCCCCAAGCCTGTCCCCTACTCCCGCACCCCCCCAGTCCCCCCCAAGCCTGTCCCCTACTCCCGCACCCCCTTAAAGAAGATTAGAGCAAATTGAAACGTAAAGGAGCTGAAGTTTGAATCTCTCTGAAGTAGCTATACTCTGTTCAAAATGTGTGTTCCACTGGCCTCTTATGCTTAGATAGATAGAAATAGATAGATAGATAGATAGAGATAGATAGAAATAGAGATAGATAGATTGATAGATAAAGGCCAGTGGAACACAAATTTTGAACAGAGTATAGGAAGTTTTTCTCTCATGCTATACCACCACTCTGAATATCGTAGGTAAGGTAGCCCTGCCTCACACCTCTACACCTCTGAGTAGGATGGTTTGGGACAGGGATGTTTTGATGTTACATTTGGTGATAATAATAACAATATTAACCATAATTACCATGCCTCCCCCAGGGTGCAGAATTTGATGTATATGCGAAGTATGCGAGTGACGTTTTACGAGCAGAATGTGCCGAGACCCTGGCAGAGGTGGTGGCCAGACCAGATGTGAGTGCCACACTGGCCAGTGCTGGTCATGGCTTCAAGGAGGCAGTCAAGTATTACCTACCCAAGCTGCTCCTTGCCCCAGTGTATCATGTAGCTTCATACTTCAAGGACATCGAGGTATTTCATTTATTGTTGTGTTATTATCCTACTGAAATGTAGGCACTGCATAAAAGGTTTTGGTGTTTTTACAATCCCTAATACTGTACATTATATTCTGATCTTCAGCTTTCCACCTTTTCATATCTTAACAAAACTTGCTTTTCCTACTTATGTATTACTTTTTTCAGCAGGATATAACCCTTGCTATTGCAAAGCCAGAGTCTTTCTTTCCAATTAATTAATCAATAAAATTATTTAATAGATGTTCATTTGAAGTTTTATCTCATTACTTTATGCTCTACCTTTATTCATCAAGGTTATGTAATATGGTGCCTAAAAGTTCATCATTCAGCCAACCACAGTATTATTGAATCATCTGTGGGTTGAACAACTAAACAACATAGGATAAATGTTGAACTATGTTTTGTCGTTTGCATCATATAAAATTAAGTCATATTGTGAATGGCTGAAGGAACAAACTTTTATGCACCATAGTACAGTTGGCCTCAGGAATTCGTACACAGGGTATTGCTTTAAAAAGAGATCTTTATTCTGCACATGCTGTAGAGTTTATTTTGCTAACTGATTCAAATATTAGCCATATAACATTACTAGAAAAGTCTGGTGTTAGGAAATTAATGTACAAATATTTCTAATTGCTACGAACCTTTGATGTCACGGGTGTATACGAATTCCTGAAGCCGACTGTACATCTCTATATGTACAGTCAGTCAGCTAGATTTGTATATATATTATAGATATGGTAATATTGCCATACATACATACATATACCAGGCCTTCCTCTCCACGCTGGAGGTAGCCTCGTCATCTCGCACACCCTCCCAAACAAAATGCCCAAACATAGAACTCCACCCCCCTCCCCCACACACACACTCCACATCTCAACCCCCCGATCCCTGTTGAAGGAGGGAGCCCCCCACCGCACAACAGCATCTCCTTGTGGCAATGCACCTTTCCATTAATTCGTACATATTGATTGACAGATGTTGTTAAGTAATACTGAATCTGAAGAGGAGCGTGAGAGTTTAGAACAAGCCAAGGGTCTGCTGTGGCCTCTACAGAGTCAACTGGAGCGTAACATGCAGAACTCACCCTATGCACTCTACCTTAAGAGAAAATTGGGGTCTGTATACAATTTCATCATTGTTTGTTTTCCATCTGGAATACTTTTTACACATATTTTTATTTAATACACTAATATAATTTGAATTAATACAGCTCTTTCTCCTCTACCTTCCTCCTCAACTCCTCACTCTGTCTCATTGCCTTGCTTTTACCACTATCTCTCTTTCTCTCTCTAATTAATGTTTTAAAAGCATTTTTATTGCATGAGTTTGATTTGCAAGTGTACAGTTGTGGCAAATAGTCCTTGATCATGGTGTAAGGGGAAGTCTGGTCAAGGATTATGTTCTGCGACTGTAAACAGATGTGATCAAAGTATATGCCAGTTTAGATATAAAGTCCATGAACACAGTTTAATAGTACTTGACCCTGAAGCAGCTAGCCAGTATTCACAATGTTTTAAGGTTAATGTGGCTTAGCAGTACATATACAAATCTTTATATATATATATTTTTTCAAACCTGTCAATATCATATTGAATGCTGTTAAGGGGGTAATTCTTTTTTCTTACATTGGATTACCTTGATTCCTCCAAAGTGTGTCAGGAAACAGGACCAGATGAACAAAAATAATGGTGTTTTGTTGCTTGGAATAGTAGGATTCAGTTGCTCCAGATTTACCAACACAAAATTTCCCCCTTTAATGTGGAAATTATATAAGCTTTGGACTTGACTTGTTTCAAAACCATTAATAATTTATGTGTGGTCATACTTTACTCATGTATTAAACTGCAAGGGTATAATGTTAATATATTGTGTTACAGAGAGATAAACATGAGACACAGACGACAAAGTAAACAACAGACTTTGCTCAAAATGAAGGATCTGCAGCGTTCCATAGATGGCTGGGAGGGCAAAGTTATTACCCAGTGTTGTAATGAGTTTGTTTATGGTAAGGAATGGATTGATGTTGTCAACTTTATGAGGAACTACTTAAAATTATGACAAGTTGATGTTTTGATTTTATGAGGAACAGTTTAAAATTATGACAAGTTGATGTTTTGATTTTATGAGGAACAACTTAAAATTATGACAAGTTGATGTTTTGAATTTATGAGGAACAGTATAAAATTATGACAAGTTGATATTTTGATTTTATGAGGAACAACTTAAAATTATGACAAGTTGATATTTTGATTTTATGATGAGTTGTATCATTTTATATATTGGTAAATAAACCTGTGTGGCTTATTAATGATCTGGGCCTTGGTAACAGGCTTCATTAAGTCAGTGTCCAGTGTTGAACTGGAAAAATTTAATCTTTGTGTTGGGAAAGGACTCAGTATTTATATTGATGAATGTCCTTAATTTTTATCATTAATACTCTAATGATGGCTCATGAAATTGTTGTGTTGTGGCTAGATAAAGTTTAATTGTTGTCTGTAAGGAAACAAGATATCCATCCTGCTTGCTGTATGGAAGAAATCCATTTTTTTCTGTTTTGAAATTAAATCCGGTTTTGGGTGTTTTTGTAAGGTTGATTTTGATGAGGGAGAACACCTTTTGATTATGTTAAGCATTATGGTATAACGACTGTATGTGTCCAAGAGAGAGATCCGAGTCTGAATTTGTCAGAGAGAGATAGAGCTATTTGGTTTATGTCTGAGTGTAACATACTATAGTTATGACTCTAGTGAACTAAGTTTAGAATACAGCTGTTTATATTTTCTCCATATTAACAAATTTCAGAGGGTGATCTAATGAAGCTGGGAGCTACTGGAAAGAAGCTAACAGAACGACATGTGTTCCTCTTCGATGGCCTCATTGTGTTGTGTAAGAGTAACAATAGGCGGTCGTCAGTCACCGGTCAGGTGGGTTCAAGCTCATTCATGTGAACCTTTCGATGTGAAATTAGTGAAGAAGCGTAATATTTTTTAAAGCATATATTGTGGATTTGTAGGATTATGCATGCAGTACTAACACAAGCACTTTATTTTTCAGATTGGAGAGTACAGATATAAAGAGAAATTTTTAATGAGGATGGTAGAAATTCTAGACAAAGACGACACTGAAGGTAAGTTTTGTCATTGTGATTGTGTTACCCAAAGCAAGGGTTAAAGAGCTGTTTGGAGATTTTTAGTTTTGGAGTGGGATGCAGTGGGATAAAATTGCTAGGATATTCCAAAGGTTGCATTTCTTGATATATTGTATATGTTAGTGAAACTTGGCAAGAAAAACATTGAAAGCAATATTTAAACATCTGATAATATTGCTAAGTGGTAGCCACACCATAGTCTGGCCAAGTGAACACTATCCTCACAAGGAAGGGAAGACTCAGAAGGATGGATGTGAGTCAGGTGGATATGCAAACAGTTGAATATTGTTTCTGATTGTTTATATGGAGGAGTGAGTGATCTGAGTATGGATATGCAGGTCGAGCTTTGTTGGATACAGCAAAACTCTACCTGGTGTTTTGTCCCTGATGATAATTGTGCACTACAAATAAATTGGGGTTGTAATAGTATTATATTGAGTCAGAGTTTTTATGCAGCAAAGTAGTGATATAATTGAAAGGGCTGCAGTATCTGTTGTGATTAACTAGAAAGGTTTTACATTTTATTCAGCAGTATAAGAAAATACTGTTTGATGAGGAGCCTTGTCAGACAACACAGTACAACACATTGTATAATATGATCACACAGCATGATACTAGCAGCACAACACTCAGCAACAATAATATCATCACATACAAAACAATGACTCAACCCAAACCCAGGTGCTATATATCTTTACTCCCTGTTCTGAACCCCAACAGCAGCAATAATTAATATCACCACACACACACATAAAACAAAGACTCAATTCAGATGGTACATTTCTTTACCTAACTTCCCTGTTCTGAACCACAACAAACAGAAGTGAAGCATGCGTTTGAGATCCGGCCAAGGGACCAGCCGAGTGTGGTTCTGCTGGCCAAATCTGTAGAAGACAAGAATGCTTGGATGGCAGCCCTTGTTATGCTCAACACTCGCAGGTACCCAACATCATCATGACACCATTTCTCTTTTATGCAAATCATGGGAGGGCTCAGACCCAGGGATTGAAAGGGAAAATTAGAAATGACAGAAAGAGGGACAGACTACCCAATAAAAAGCAGTCACTCAAAACCAAATATGTTACTTTTCCCATTTTATGCCTTCATTTTTTGTGCCTTAGCATTAGCGAACTCATGAATTATTTCTTAAAGATGATTGATCTAGGTACATTAATTGTTGATAGAAATCAAAGCTAGGCTGTTCAGTCTTTCCTGAGTCATAATGGAACAAATATATGAGACATGATGATTTTCTCTTTGGGGAAACATTGTTCACATGAAACAGTTAAAGTGAGTGATACAAATTTTCCTATAATTTTTTGAAGTTGTCATTATGATGTTCAGTGTCCCATTTTTCTTTCTTCAACGGGTGTGGGAGTTTAGAGGCAGGAATGGAAGAATGAAATTGGGAAACAGAATGAGGGACAGAAGTACTCACATTTACTCTGCCTCTCAAACCTGTACACAATATTATCAGCTTTTCCCGACTCGTTAACGAAATTAGTCATGGTCATTCGCTATAAAAATAAGACTAATGATTAATTATCTTTTTCCGTTTGACAGTATGTTGGAGAGAACCTTAGACAGTATACTCTTAGATGAAGAGAAACAACACCCACTCAGACTTCCTGATCCTTCAGTATACCTGTTTGCCACCGAGGACTCAGAGTCAAACATTATCATTGAGGAAAAGGAAAACTCAGGAACGCCTCTTATAAGGGTTAGTTAAACACATACTTTGTTTGTTTTCTTGTAAATTTAAGGGGGTGCAGGAGTGGGGGACAGGCTTGGGGGGGGTTTAAGGGGGTGCAGGAGTAGGGGACAGGCTTGGGGGGGGTTTAGGGGGTGTGGGAGTATGGGATAGGCTTGGGGGGGGTTTAGGGGGGTGCGGGAATAGGGGGCAGGCTTGGGGGGGGTTTAGGGGGATGGGGGAGTAGGGGACAGGCTTGGGGGGGGGTTGGGGGGTGCGGGAATAGAGGGACAGGCTTGGGGGGGGTAGAAAGCCTGTCCCCTACTCCCACACACCCCTAAACCCCCCTCAAGCCTGTCCCCCCTATTCCTACACCCCCTTTTTGTTTTCTTGGAAGTTTAAGGGGGTGCGGGAGTAGGGGACAGGCTTGGGGGTGTTTAGGGGGGTGCAGGAGTAGGAGACAGGCTTGGGGGGGGGTGCGGGAATAGGGGGACAGGCTTGGGGGGTTAGAAAGCCTGTCTCCTACTCCCGCACCCTCCTAAACCCCCCTCAAGCCTGTCCCCCCTATTCCCGCACCCCCTTAAGTATTTATATACACCTTTGTGAATGATGGGTAGGTGTAACACCTACCTAATGTCATATTTCATGTATAATTTTTGTTTGTTAGTGAGGAACACACAGAGAAGTAGCTCTCATGAATGGTGTATACGGTACCAGAGTTAGGCTAGTCAAACTTGATGCAGTATAGTTTTTATGTGTAAAAGAATTATTTTGCTAATTTGTAATTCATAACTATTTTATCATTGAGGAGGAAGAAACAACTAAAAAAACACCATTCAACCTAACTATTAGATGAAGTCTACTGCCTTATTTACTCAATATGTTTATTGCCAGACATACTCATGGTAATAATTTCTTGGTATAATGTTACAGTTACATTCACTTTAGTATGAAATAATAATAAGGTTATGTACAGTCACGAGCACTAATAAATATACAGTTTTGGTCGAAGCTTTGATCAGTCCAATTCACCAAAAAGTAATTCCAATGGAGATCTTATTGTGCATTTATTTACTGTCTTTGGGTATTCGAAGCACACCTGGATACTTATTAGTGCTCGTGACTGTACAGTTGCAGCACATAGTCCTTGAACAGACGTCCCCTTACACCCTGGTCAAGGACTATGTGCCGCGACTGTACCACCATAATAGTTTGAGTTAGTATCTATCCTAACAACCTCTACACAGGTAACTGGATATAGTCAGTGCTAATTATTCTTTATTCTCTATTTATAGTTATATATGGATGTATAGTCAGTCTAGCAGCATTATTTTTTATGGGTTTTAGCATTAATGTTGAATATTTACATTTTCAGTCTGCAACAATACCAATTTTAGCATTAATGTTGAATATTTACATCGGCAACAATACCAAATTTTTGAGACGGATGTATAATCAGTCTAGCAGCATTATTTTGTTTTGGTTTTTAGCATTAATGTTGAATATTTACATTTTCAGTCTGCGACGATACCAATTTTAGCATTAATGTTGAATATTTACATTTTCAGTCTGCAACAATACCAATTTTAGCATTAATGTTGAATATTTACATTTGTTGTTGTCGTTACAGGGAGCCACATTACCCAAGCTGGTGGAGAGGTTAACCTATCACATGTATGCCGATCCTATGTTTGTACGCACCTTCCTCACCACGTATAGAAGTTTCTGTACACCTATGGTAAGTATAGTGTATTTATCCTTACGTATAGTGTAAGTATAGTGTATCTATCCTTATGTTATGTTAATGTAAGTATAGTGTATTCATCCTTAAGTTGTTGAAGTTCCTCAAGCTGTCTGGCCGAGCAGCCCCGAGCTCTTGAGGAAGGCCATGGCCTGAACCGGGCTTTCCCACAGTGCCCTCAGCGAGTGTATGTTGTGTTGTTGGTGAGTGTGGTTGTGTGTATTGCAGTCTTCAATAATGTGTTTAATAGAATGGGGTGCTGTGTTGCATCCCGGACAGGTATCCGCAATGGCTCCATCCAGCCTCTTCTGATATGTCAGAAGGGCCGGGTGGTGGCCACACCACAGCCTGGCCAGGTGGACTCTGTCCTCACGGGGAAGGGAGGATTCAGATGGGTGGATGTCAGGAGGTTGTGCATGCAGCTGGGTGTTGTTTTTGAGTGTTTGGATGGACTGATGAGTGATTTGAGTATGGATATGTTTCTGGAGATTGGTTTCCTGTCCCCTACTCCCGCACCCCCTTAAAGTGTATTATATAACAGGTGAGTTGTTGATGGTAAACCTATTGCTTCCAATGCAGTATCAACAAATTAGTTTTCTTCACTCTATTGTCCCACTATTTCCCATTATTTCCTTGGGCCTAATTCTCATATTTTCCATGCAGTTATCTACAATCGTACTCCCAGTATGTAGGCTACTGTCCCTCCATTTTGAGTCACTCTTCTTGCCTTTTTTTCAGTTTCTCTTGTGTTTCCTAAGTATTTTTCCTCCAACCCTAATCTTTCTCCCTAATAATGATCGATCGCTGCAGTAGTTATATACTCGTACCCTGTTGCCACCCCTGTAGGAACTACTAGACCTGCTAATCCTGCGTTTCAACATTACGGAGCCAGATTTACCGGAAGTGAGTAAGGTGGAGACCGAGGAGGTGAAGAACCAGCAGCTTTCCATACACCGAGAGATACTCAAGCGTTTTCGCAAGGAGTACTCACAGCCTGTACAGTTTAGGTTAGTTAGTGAATGTGTGGTGACAAGAGTTACACCTAATGTACAGTCACAATCAAATAACCACCAACACTTTCTTTCCTTTGTAGTAAATATCTTGGTAATAGAGAACAACACTTGTATGATTTTGCAGCACCTCATATTAATCATTGAAGGGTTTAACTGACATAAGGTGTTGTTGTATGATTACATTTTAATATGATACTGATATATTTGCACGATGGAGGGAAAGTGTCGGTGGATATTTGATTGGGGCTGTACCAAGCATGATGAGTATAATTTTAGATCGACACAATATTATTTTGTGTGTCATCATCATCATCATTATATATACTCCTCTCCCAGGGCCAAGGATAAATGAATGAAATCAGATTTAACAGAGAGAGGGACAGAATACTCTAGGAATGGCTCCTTGAACTGGACCATTATTTAGACATTCTCAATTTATTTTTGAAAGACATTGAATGAGGTCCTTGTTATTGGTTCTCCTCTTCTTGAACACTTTCATGTATTGGCTCTATTAACACTTGATAATATTGAGTTTGTTTATATAGTTAGTTGTACATAAAAAATACTAGGGTTGTTTACTGTGTTTTAAAATAGTGGATTTACATTTGCAGAGTTTTAAATGTATTACGGCACTGGGTGGACTACCACTTCTACGACTTTGAACGAGACAGAGCCTTGCTGGACCACCTTAACAGCTTCTTAGAAAATGTGAAGGGCAAGTCTATGAAGAAGTGGGTCGAGTCCATCACCAAGGTCATAGCCAGACGGGTATGTTTATTGTCACTGCCATCTTTATGTATGTAATTATTTCAAGGTTATAACCAGGTGGATAGAGGTTTTATTTCACTACTTGTCTATTTGTTTTTGAAAAAATATCCAGTTAGGTATGTTTGTTTAACCTCACTACTATCATTGTATTCTGTGTTTACAATTTATACACGGTTAAAAAAAGCTGCTAAATGAGTTTTGAGCATATTTTATGAAAAATTTAATATTCGATTCCAATTATAAGGCATATACAGTATATCCCTCTATTTGCTAATTTTGATTTTGTGATTCACCTATTTTGCGAAGTTACCCTAAAAAATCGATTTTGAAAATATCCGAAAAGTTGAAAAAGTTGTATGCTGCCTTCATGGATTTGGAGTAGGCATACGATAGGGTTGATAGGAGAGCTATTATAGAAGTGTTGAAGATTTACGGTGTTGGGAAGTGTTTGCTGAAAGGCATTGAGGCCTTTTATGCAGAGGCAACAGCATGTGTACTGGGAGAGGGTGATCTAAGTGAGAGTTTTAATATTAGTGTAGGACTGAGAGACAGGGGTGTGTTATGTCACCATGGCCGTTTAATATATATATGGATGGTTGTATAACAGAGATGAAAGCCAAAGTGAATGGCCTGGGAACCAAGGTGAGGTTGAATGGAGTAAATTGGTCCTTGGTGGCAAGTTTATTTGCAGATGACACTGCTGATGGCTGAGAGTGAAAGGAATTTACAGAGCGTGGTAGATGAGTTTCAGTCTGTGTGTAAACGAAAGAACTGAAGGTGAATGTTGGTAAAAGTAAGGTGATGGTATTTGAGAGAGCAGAAATGGAAGTGATTGACTTTGCCACACCTTACAGAGTGGGAGTACCAAGTGGGACTAAGTGTGAGATAACTCTGAGGGGTGAGAGGATGGAGGAAGTGAAGGAATTTAAGTACCTGGGTACAGTTCTGTGTAAACATGGGAGTATGGAAGGAGAGATTAGGGAGAATGCAATGAGGGGTAGACAGGTCATAGGATCACTGGGGAGGATTATGAAGGGTAGAAATGTGAGTATGGAAGTGAAAAAGGGACTACGAAATAGTATAATCCTGCCAACACTGACATATGCGTCAGAGACATGGACATGGAGTGGGGCTCATCAGTCTAGAATAGGTGCTGTGGAAATGAGTTACTTGAGAGGACCATGTGCACTTACTAGGTGGGATGGAGAAAGTAATGAGACTGTGTATGAGTGAGAAGGCAATTGGTATTGAGTGTGGAGTAGTTGAGAGGGTGAAGTTATACATTGAGGTGGTTTGGACATATGGAGAGAATGCAAGGTGAGGAGGTGTATGGAAGTGAAGTTGTTGAAGTTCCTCAAGCTGTCTGGCCGAGCAGCCCCGAGCTCCTGAGGAAGGCCATGGCCTGAACTGGGCTTTCCCACAGTGCCCTCAGAGAGTATGTTGTGTTGTTGGTGAGTGTGGTTGTGGACATTAAAGTCTTCCATAATGTGTTTAATAGAATGGGGTGTTGTGTTGCATCCCGGATAAACATCTAAATTTGTTGTTTGCAGCACTTGAGTGAAGCGAGAAGTGTGAATGTTTACTGGTACTTTTGATACAGTTTAATGTGTTAATTGAGAAGATATTTGGATTTTGGACTGCGTGTCATAGTACTGTAATTAAATTAGTTGCAAAATAAACTCACGTAAAATGTGCGGTACATTCTATGTGAAAAAAATGTCTGTTTTATGAGTCCAGGTTGGCAGGTTAGGACAGGTTCATTTTCCTCATAAGAAGATCAATTACAGTTTAGCCAATATAAATATGAGGTTTTCCTGGTAAACATAACACACTAAATTCATGATTATATTGTGTGTTTGTATGTATATATACCTGTATGTATAATATGATAATTGATTGTTGAAATTTCGTTTGAATAATGCAATGAACTTTAATGCTGATTAGTTATTTATTCTTTTTATTTCATGCAATCATGGTGTATTTATACTGTACAACAGAAAATCACACCGGTAAGCATAATAGAGAATGACGCAGCTTAACTTACTGTGTAGCCCATCATGAATTGATAAAGTGGAATTAGATGAGACCAAAATGACCTTCATTGGACGTACAGTTTGGCTACAGTGGTGGTAAATGTATGTAGGGCAGGTGGACACAGAAGTTATTACATGAGGCAGTGGTGGTAAATGTATGTAGAGCAGGTGGACACAGAAGTTATTACATGAGGCAGTGGTGGTAAATGTATGTAGGGCAGGTGGACGCAGAAGTTATTACATGAGGCAGTGGTGGTAAATGTATGTAGAGCAGGTGGACACAGAAGTTATTACATGAGGCAGTGGTGGTAAATGTATGTAGGGCAGGTGGACGCAGAAGTTATTACATGAGGCAGTGGTGGTAAATGTATGTAGAGCAGGTGGACACAGAAGTTATTACATGAGGCAGTGGTGGTAAATGTATGTAGGGCAGGTGGACGCAGAAGTTATTACATGAGGCAGTGGGAGTACAGACTTGTGAATCACGGCTGGACAACACAACACAGTACACACACATACCAAGTATACATTCTCAACACTTTACAAATTAGTCTACAGACACAATAAGCTAATTTCAAATCCAAAACAGTGGAAATAAATTATGCACATCATAATTATGACATATCCCATGACTTTGACACACTTCATAATAATGGCATATCTTGATGTTGTAAGGGTTAAGGGGGTGCGGGAGTAGGGGACAGGCTTGGGGGGGGCTTGGAGGGGGTGCGAGAATAGAGGGACAGGCTTGGGGTGGGTAGAAAGCCTGTCCCCTATTCCCGCCCCCCCCCCCCCCCGAAGCCTGTCCCAATACTCCCGCAACCCCCCTCCCCCCAAGCCTGTCCCCTACTCCCGCACCCCCCAAAACCCCCCCAAGCCTGTCCCCCTATTTCTGCAACCCCTTAAGTTGTGTATCATTTGAAATATTTGAGTGAGTTTAGAGATGAAGCAACTGTGTTTTGGCAATATTGAATACCACATGATTTTCTCCGCCTCATTTATTGACGAGTAGCTGGCCAGAAGTCAGACGTGTTAACTTACTAATAAATACATGATATCCACCTGTACATTTGTGATTATAATATTTGTATACACAGCCAGAGTAAGATAACATATATTTATACTGTTGAAGTTCTTGTTTTGGAAGATAATAACCTTTCCTAGGAACATAACCAGTGTGATATTAAAACCTATTGTCACAAAACTTCTTAATGCTAGCATAACATATAAATAGTTTGTGGAAGGTTAGCCTTTTTCTCTTGGTACAGCCACAATCATATATCCACCGACACTTTCCTTCCATCGTAGTAAATATCTTGGTAATAAAGAACAACACGTGTATGGTTTTGCAGTACCTCATAATAATAACAATAATAATAATAATAATAATATTAATAATAATAATAATAATAACCAACACTTTCCTTCCATCGTAGTAAATATCTTGATAATAAAGAACAAAACGTGTATGATTTTGCAGCACCTCATAATAATAATTGAGAGGGTTGAGTTGACGTAAGGTGTTGTTGTATGATTACATTTTGATATAATACTGATTTATTTATACCATGGAAGGAAAGTGTCGGTGGGTATTTGATTGTGGCTGTACATCCTTTAAATGAATAGTTAATGGAAGTGAAAGTGTACCTGTATAAATAATGTTGTAAGTTTAGACCTTGTAGCTTACTAGGTGAGGCAGAATTTAGTGTGTTGCTAGGATAATCATTTAAGATACAAATTTTAATATTGTTAAGATAATCAATAAGGTAATAATATCATCATTGCCAAAAATGTTCATATTGTTAAGATAATAAGATAATAATTTCATCATTGCCATGACTCTATATAACTAATGAACCTTTCTTCTTCACTTTATGTATGGTAACAGTGTAATGAGGAGCGACGAGAAATCACCTTCAGTCTCAACCGCTCACCACCGCTACCCAAGACCAACATTCCCTTAGAGAGGAAGGACTGGGAGGCCATTCTACCCATCACTGCGGGTGGAACGGATCCGACTGTGAGTGTGTGTTGAAAAAGAGAATGGATTGTGAGAGAGGGAGGGTGGTTGGTGAGGTATGTAGGTAGGGAGAGAGAGTGGTTGGTGAGGTATGTAGGGAGAGTGGTTGGTGAGGTATGTAGGGAGAGTGGATTGTGAGAGGGAGGGAGGGAGAGTGGTTGGTGAGGTATGTAGGGAGGGAGAGTGGTTGGTGAGGTATGTAGGGAGGGAGAGTGGTTGGGGAGGTATGTAGGGAGAGAGGGAGGGAGGGAGAGTGGTTGGTGAGGTAGGGAGAGTGGATTGTGAGAGGGAGAGTGGTTGGTTAGGATTTGTGAGGCAGGGGGAAAGAGAGATATAATGACATGCAAGGAAAGTGATGAGGGAATGAGAAGGAGGAAAGAATGAGAGAAATAAGAAAGGTTGAAAGGAATGAGAGGTGTGAAAACAGGGAAAAAAATAAGCGACAGAATTGATTGTGAGTGAATGAGAAATTGATTGTAAATAAGTGAATGGGGATGAAGGAACACAAGATGATGAATAGCGATAGGGTAAAATTGAGAATGATGGTGAAGGAAGAGAGAAACAAGTAAATGGAAGAGAGAGATAGATGAAGAAAAATTTACTCTTACATTTATTCTCATGACTGATGTAATTTTTATATTAACGGTAATGATCCTTAATAGTGGACTTTAGCATATTACACAACAGCTTTTTAACTAGCCTACTTCTCCTTTCCTTTGTTTTTATATCATTGTTTTATATCCTTCCTCTGCATATACTTTTTTATACTTTTTTACTGGCATATGATCTATGTTGTTGCACCTCCTCTAATATATATATATTTTTCCAATCTGTTAATATGGATGTAAAGTTAACTGTAATATTCCATTTTGTCATTGTTTAGCCTGACCTAGTGCGACCTCTGCTGATGCTACACCCTATTGAAGTGGCAAGACAGCTGACCTTACTTGAGTTTGACCTGTACCGACGAGTGAAGCCATCAGAGCTGGTGGGGACGCCCTGGACCAAGGATGACAAGGAACGTCGATCTCCCAACTTGCTCAAGCTCATATACCACACCAACAATGTACGTACCAGTGTATAGTTTCTTTTATCTTGGCTTAAGGGGGTGCGGGAGTAGGGGACAGGCTTGGGGTGTGTGGGAATAGGGGGACAGGCTTGGGGTGGGTAGAAAGCCTGTCCCCTATTCCTGCACCCCCCTAACCCCCCCCCCCCCTAGCCCTTAATATTTTATGGGGAGTCCTTTCCATTTCTTCACGCAATGCAGACTTTGGGGAATTGATAGGGCAAGCTTACTAAGGGTATAAAGAGGTAGATTGTCCCATGCCTCCCTGATAGCGGCCTATTGCTTGGATCCGGAACTGATATCTTTCCCTTTCAACTTCCTCTTAAGGGGGTGCGGGAATAGGGGGACAGGCTTGGGGGGTGCAGGAGTAGGGGGACAGGCTTGGGGGGTTAGGGGGGTGCGGGAGTAGGGGACAGGCTTGGGGGGTGCGGGAGTATAGTCCAACCACTCTTAAAATGTGGTTTGGGTGGGGACGTGAGGGACCTGTCACCGTTTACAGCGTCGCCACGTTTCTTAAACTAGCGATTCGTAGCTTGTGTGATGTAATGTAAAATACCCGAACACGTAACAAAACAATTTTATAATATATACTTAAGTATACTTAAGTATGTCAATAGCAAATAAATTTTATAATGTAACGTCTTGATGTAATAATATAGAAATGTGGCATACAGATTTCACAGTGGTGCTACGAGTATGTTGCTACTTTTATTTGACATTCGTCATAGTTCTAAGTTGGGTATGTAATGTAACAATTGTGTTTATAATACTTTATGAAGAAATGGAAGTGATATATATACTCGTTCCTTAATAAAAATAAATGTTAAAACTATCATGAGCGGCAATACCCATCACTCCCAACACCTGGAACAGGGAACACGGTACATACAGTATATATCTCCTGGGAGGTAATTAACAGAGCAGGGGAGTATTTAAACTTCTGTCAAGTGTTCCCACTGTCTGTCCTGTTGGGCCCGCCAGCACAGGCATAAGCAGAGGTACTTTCCCCTGCAACCAAAAACAACAATGCTCCCACTGTTCATTTTCCATATTGACTCTGACACGATGGCAGCTCAGCAAACAAGCTCCCACCTTCATATAAAACAAAGGAAATTGTCTTCAGAGTAAGCCAGTATTTTGTACAGAAGAAGGAGAATGGATGTTTACCTCATGGGTGGTGCGGAAATAAGGTCAAAACTTTAATACGTGGACTATAATGTAATGGAACTATTGTACTTAGGATGTAAAATTACATGAATCGTATGAACGAGAGAGATTCATAAAGTAAAGAAATTAGAGTATACTGAGGAGAAAGTGAAAATATAGATTACAGGAAAAATGGAATGATTGACGAAGAGGGAGGAAGAGAGGGAGGCGGGGAAGCAAGACACGTGGTCACCAGTTTGTGTCTGGATGTGGTGTAGGGTTGGACCAGGATTAAAAGATTGTCCTGGGGCAGACATGAGGTAAAGGTATGTCAGGTCACCCTTCTGTCAGTTAGAGCTCAGAATTCGCGGCAACCCTGTACAGAGTGACAGGTCCCACACGTCCCCACCCAAACCACATTTTTAGAGTGGTCGGACTATAGGGAGTAGGGGTGGGTAGAAAGCCTGTCCCCTATTCCCGCACCCCCCTAACCCCCCCCAAGCCTGTCCCCTAAACCCACCCCCCAAGCCTGTCCCCTACTCACACACACCCCTAAATCCCCCCCAAGCCTGTCCCCTATTCCCACACCCCTGTAAACCCCCCCCCCAAGCCAGTCCCCCTATTCCCGCACCACCTTAAGCCACTGGGTCACACTTTTGGCCATGTGAGTCGGTGCATTATCCGGCTGAAATATCTCACCACCGCACCTCTCAAATGTTTCTGGTAAATTATTTTTTCAGTAGCTCGTAATAAATGTTCTGATTAACTCTTATTTTTTTTGGCAACACTACAAGAATCCCTAAACCTCTCTACCACTAAAAGAACCCCAAACCATAAGGGAATCAGAGTGTTTTAATGTCCCATGTACAGTTGGACACATGAATGAATGGGTGGTACAGCCCAAATGAGAGATGGTCAATTTCTCCCAATATCAAGTTCCTTATTAGTGCGAAATAGGAGACATTAGGGGCACAAGTCAGTATTGAGGATGGTTGTTGTTGTTGTTGATGTTCTCCTGGGGCAGAATGGCCTCCTGCCCCACAGACCCCTGGTACACTCTGGTCGCAGTGAAAAAACAAAAGGAGGGGCTGGCCCTTTATGCCTGGGCTACCGAAGCACATCCCAAGGAAATGGGACCAGAGCTTACTGGACCAGGGAGTCTGGGGGCCTCCGACCGCCAGGGAGATTGGGGAGAAGGCTTTGATCCCACAGCCAGTGCTGTGGGCCCAAGTCCATGTTACCACAAAAGCTACAAGTGGGGCCGTACCTTCCTTGAGACCAGCCCTGAAGGGACCATAAGGGGGAGGGAGTTTACACTGCTGCATGCAAAGGAAAATGCACCCCCGTGTGCTGGCGGTCCACACAGCAGTGGAAAAAAAAAAAAAAAAAAAAAGGCCTCCGGTTGCAGTACACCTCAAGTGGATTTTTAATCCATGTTGGCAGATCTCGTCAAATCCACTAGAAAGTGACCAGATCCTACAACAATCTTTATTCTAGCCCTGTGAGGGATAACTAATATTCACAGAGAATAAAGTCAGCCCCACTGGGTCCTATTGAGGATGGTAATAAAAAGCAAGTACCTGATAATAGACACTGGTTTGGTTAGGTTAGGTTAGGTTAGGTTGGTAAATAGGAGGGGCACAAGTCAGTATTGAGGATGGTAATAAAAAGCAAGTACCTGATAATAGACACTGTTTACTCAAATGAGACAAGTATCTTTCACCTGGGCTGTATCACCCATTCATGTGTCCAACTATACATAGCGAGGGTGGAGGGGATCGCTGCCAGCCTTCCGGTACACCTTAACACCATTATTACAAGTCACAGTAAAGGTGCCATAGGTGGCTTCGTCAGACCGCAGCATGTCCAGCCATTTGTCCTGAGACCAGGCTTGATATTTGTTGGCAAAAGCAACTGTACGACACTGTTGCACAGGGGTGAGAATGGGTTTTTTCAGCAGGCGGCGGCATCTGTAACCCTGAGTATGAATGTACACCTTGGTCTCATATAGAACGTCTTCACATAGAACGATTCTTTTATAGAACAAGCCACCAAAATATTAGCTTGAAATTATTTTACAAAACGATTGCATCCGTATAGAACGGGTGGCGAAAATATGTGAAGCAAATCCGAGGAGTTCATATACAAAATGAGTGAAATCATAATGAACGTGCCAGGAAATGATATCACTGGCGTCTGCACAGTTTGGGTGTGTGTGTTCCTACCACTTCTCCCGCTCCTTCCCCCGACCCTCAGTCTCCATTCATCCTAGCCTGTGTTGTGTGTGACTCGCTCGTTTTTAGTGATTACGCTCAGTCATGCCAGGTCGTGCATTTACAAAACGGAAGGCCATATCCTTCGATATAAAGAAGGAAGTTATTTCTCGGAAAGAGAAAGGAGAAGGAAACACAGCTATAGGATGTGATTTAGGGCTGTCAGAGTCCAGTGTACGAACATTATGGCGCAAAAGAGATGAGATTCGTGCTTCCAAAAAGTATTTTATGTTAATTTCAGGGATAATTTTGGTGATTGATCGACCATTTGTAATTTTCCCCATAGGTTACGTGTATCACATAGAACGATTTCGCATAAAACGACGTCTTCTATCGACCTATTGGACGTTCTATACGAGACCAAGGTGTATTTGTTAATGGTTCGGACAGCTACTTCTCCAAACACCTTAGGATTAGTTGCTTTCACTTTCCTCGCTGTCAGATGTGAATTTGTCTCTAATTTTTCTTTAAAATGTTAACAAAACGTTCTGAGACCTTACGAAGACGACCAGACCTTGATATTTGAATGGGTGTATCCTTCCCGCCACCCTGATGAAACCTGGCAACGTATTTCCTCACTGATCGTTCACTCACACCAAGTTGCTCTACAATGTCCTTGGTTTACAGACCCGCCTTATGCAAAGCAACTATCTGTGAAAGTTTATCCTGTGATAGTTGCTTATATTTCCCCTTATTTTATCCACAATTCACAACATCCCGATAACTGTAATGCGTCAATCGAGGAGCGCGGGGGAGTCGAGCGGGGGTGAATACCAACTACTCAATTTGAAAATAAAATAACTTGCAGTCTGGCATCTCTCTTGCAGTGTTGCCACTACTTAGCGCTTTATTAAGCAACATTACAAAGGTCAATCGAAACAATTCTGCTAGAGTGCAGCGTTTCTTTCCGTTTTATTTGTATGATGCACAAGTTTTGTAGCTACCTGCGCTCACCTACTCAGCCCAGCACAAACTTTATGCGAGTACTGTACTTTTCACCACATTCAGTCCTATCCATCTGGTGAGTGAAAAGAATTTAAAAGATTTATGTATTTATGTATGTTGGTCGTCCTCAGTCTGCTAGACACGTTTATGTAGGGGGAGGCAATTGCCCGATCACCTATCTATCTATCTATAGCTCTGGTGCCTCATTCATTCCGGGAACTCCCTCCAAGGGGGTGGCCACTGCAGAAGTGTCTCCAGTTCTCCCTGTTCCAACACTCCCTCCTTACTTGGTCAAGCCCTCCTCTGCCCCTCATGTTTCTCTCATTTACATACTCTTCCACTCTGTTCCAACACTCCCTCCTTACTTGGTCAAGCCCTACTCTGCCCCTCATGTTTCTCTCCTGTATATACTCTTCCACTCTGTTCCAACACTCCCTCCTTGGTCAAGCCCTACTCTGCCCCTCATATTTCTCTCCTTTACATACTCTTCCACTCTGTTCTGCCATCTAACCAATCACCTCAACCCACAAATTCATAAGATTAGTAACAGTCTCTTGGTGGACAAACACATGAAGCCATCTCTGTAGTTTGTTACCTCCATACACCTCATGTATTATGTGTTGCTTGTGTTTACATCTCACCTCACATTTATATATGCCTGTACTTGATAATATGAATCAGTCACAACTATTACTGGAGGTAAGGGGGAAGTTTTGTGTTGGTAAATCTGGAGCAACTGAATCCTCCAAACTATTCCAAGCAACAGAACAAACACCATTATTTTTCCTCTTCTGGTGGCTAATCCTGTTTCCTAGCATATACTTTGGAGGAATCAAGGCACTCCAATGTAACAAAAAACGAATTACCACCTTAAATTATGAAATGATAATAATACATTTTCTTTCGTCGTTTTCCTTCCGCAGATCACCCGGTGGTTCATGCGGTGTATAGTAGACACGGACAACTTTGAGGAACGTGTGAGTTTGATGCAACGAGTGGTGGAGATCATGGTCATGTTCCACGAGCTTAACAACTTCTCTGGCATCTTTGAGGTGTCCAGTGCCCTCGGCTCAGCTGCCGTCCACCGTCTTGAACACACCAAGATGGTACGTACGATACACAGTGCTTGGGGGTTACTGCATAAATGTTTTTCCTCAATCTACCAAACAGTACAGAAATTAATCCCTTGTTGTCCAGGGAGAGAGAGGGAGGGAGAGTGGTTGGTGAGGTATGTAGGGAGAGAGGGAGGGAGGGAGGGAGAGTGGTTGGTGAGGTATGTAGGGAAGGAGGGAGGGAGGGAGAGTGGTTGGTGAGGTATGTAGGAAAGGAGGGAGGGAGGGAGGGAAAGTGGTTGGTGAGGTATGTAGGGAGGGAGGGAGAGTGGTTGGTTAGGTATGTAGGGAGAGAGAGAAAGGGAGGGAGAGTGGTTGTACAAAGAGGGTACTGTACACACATTCATTACAAACAGTGCAATACACACATAACAATAGTAGTGGAAAACAAGGCATTATTGTATTGTATTCATAGAGTATTGAGTCTTGATTGGGCATCATTTTGGCTACAGCCCTTTGTATCCTATCTAATTTTCTAATACATGTATGGTTGGTTGGCCACAGGAATATGTACAGCCACAATCAAATATCCACCGACACTTTCCTTCCATCGCAGTAAATATCTTGGTAATAAAGAACAACACGTGTATGATTTTGCAGCACCTCATAATAATAATAATAATAATAATAATAACCAACACTTTCCTTCCATCGTCGTAAATATCTTGGTAATAAAGAACAACACGTGTATGATTTTGCAGCACCTCATAATAATAATTGAGGGGGTTGAGTTGACATAATGTGTTGTATAATTATATTTTGATATGATACTGATTTATTTGCATGATGGAAGGAAAGTGTCGGTGGTTATTTGATTGTGGCTGTACACAGGCTGTTTGGAAAGTGATGTCATTATTCTGGAATTAGTATTGCGATGATTTATCTGCCAAGCTGCTCGTTGATTGCAAAATAACAAACCTAATAAAAGGTTGTATTGCATTTCCATCATCTTTTTAAAGTTGTATACCTTCAAAAACAATAGCGTCATGTGTACGAATTCTTGTGGCCGAGAGTACCAGGTATTTGTTGCAACCACACAACTGCTTTGGAATCAAGTATAGGCCTTGTTATTGCTGTTATTACTTTCTTTATCATATCTTCAACTATATAGTTTAAGGTTCTACATATCTATTTATTTTGGTTTTCATCATTCTATCTGTTAAGGACCTTGTGCTAGTGTATGAAAGTTGGTGGCTTCTGATTCCTCCTGACCTTGCCACGAAACAAGCTCCTTCCATATAGATGGTGTTTCGTGGCAATATTTGAAGGACTCTATTATCTCCAATTTTCTGACTAAATCACAGGGTCCCTTAAGTAGTCCTCCTTCCATTTAATAAAGTACCTTTCAAACTGCTGTTATATTGACCATAGTAGTCTCGTTATGTGGTAGAGGCAACCCCCGCTTAACGATCGTGTTACGTTCCTAAGAAATAATTTGTTATGCAAATTTTCATTAAGCGAACCAATTATAACAGGTTAGGTTCCAGTGCTGTGACTTTAATATGCACTTGGCCAATAAAATACTGTACATAAGTAAAGACCTGAAAGTCGAGCAAATATTTATGGAAATATGTTTAACTAACACGATAATCTCTATTTAAACTAATTTATGAATGGAGAGTGAAGAGGGGAGGACTTTAGCAGACAACCCATGGAGTGTAAACAAAACAAGAGTGCATCATAGCAAAAGTTTTAAATAAAGCATGATGAACGAAAGAACACTACTGTTGCACGAGGGAGACAGTGCTTTGAACTCATGAACTGTTGAGCGGGAGGGCTGCGGGAGTGAGTGGTGCGCGTTTTGTCCAATAGAGGCTCTGGTGTACTCAATAGCCTGCCGCCTTGCATGATGCGGGGCTTATAAACTCAGTAAAAATGTTGTTAAAGCGGTTTTGGTGTTAGTTATGTAAGCAAATGGTTGTAGTGTATAACCTTTGTTGTAGTGAAATTTCGTTGTGCGAACGTTGGTATATCGGGGTTTCGCCTGTACCTTGTCAAAAGCTTTCTTTATGTCCAGGAAAAATGCAGCCTTCCCATCCATCTTTCTCCTGTGTGGTATCAATTATCATCTCCCTTGCTCCTTTTTGGGGACCTGAATATCTGCACGGCTTTGGTCAACCGGACTTGGGACTGTTCAGCCAGACAGTCTTGGAAACTACAACAACTCTAGAATGACATCCTAACAGATATGTAATACACAACTTTTTGTTTCTTTTTTATCCCAACAGGAGGTGAGAAAACGTCTTCCCTTCTATCAGCTGAAGGTGTTTGATGAGGCATCAGAATACAGTGAAAACCACTGTCGGAAATACCAGGAGAAACTGCGCTCCATCAACCCTCCTTGTGTTCCCTTCTTTGGTAAGTGAGATAACTAAAAATTTAACCATCCTCAAAACCTTTTGAGTGTTAAGGACATGAATTGGAGTTTTTCCTTTGACTAAGCCCATATAGCTTTACTCATCTATATTTTTTTTCTGTCCTGTATTGTAGAAAGAATCCCACTTAATGTCCTCACCTGTTTAATACAGACGAGAGTGAGAAGTAAAAAATTATATCCAATTTCATTCAAAATACCAATACACACATTGTATTGGAAAGAAAAAAAAGTCAAAGTACAGGTTAAACTTGGATGAAGGTAGAGTGTTCCAGAGTTAGACAGTTGTGTATATGAAAGACTGAAATAGCAGTTAACTCTTACATTACATTAGGGAGTTAGACAGAAAAGGAGTGAAACTGAGAAGCTGGTGGTGTTGCAGGGAGGAAGCATAACATAGACTGATAGAGTTCAGAAAAGCAATGATCAGTATGATAACCATAGAAGAGAGTGATGAAACTTTGTGGTGATGGGAAAGAGGCTACATGTAGTGAATCTGTAAGAAGGGGAGAGTTGATGAAATGAAAGGCCTTTGATTCCTCACTGTTCAGGAATGTTGTTGAGGTCAAATCACCCTACATATATAAATCTTATAATCCAAGCAGGTCTTAAAATGCTCGAGATCTCCCACAGTTATCCCCACTATCTCACTTCACACTCTATTCCTTCACCTCTCCCTTTGGCTCACTGTACACTTCTCAACCACAATTTAAATGTAGGAGTGCATACAACTAACCCAGGTTTGTCTTATATATAAATTCTGTATGTATTCCCATTATTTTTCCAGGAATGTACTTGACCAACATTCTCCTGATTGAGGAAGGCAACCCAGACTTCCTACCCAAGTCTTCTGAGCTGATCAACTTCTCTAAACGACGGAAAGTTGCGGAGATCACGGGGGAGATCCAACAGTACCAGAATCAGCCCTACTGTCTGGAGTTGGAGCCAAGCATCAGGGTGAGTACAGGACACATTATTTTGATCTGTTGTAGTTTTCTTGTTGCATTTGGGCAGCAAAGTAGTATGAACATTATCCTTTCCAGTTTACAGAAAAGCAACTCCAGTTTTGTTAGCTAGGTGATAATGTGTTTAGAGTGTGAGGGTGAGGTGGAAAGAGCTACAAGAACACGTGTACCAACAGCATGGAAGAAATGGACTGAGATAACAGGACTATTGATAAACAAGCATATAATATTCCATCAAAGAAAAGAGGTAAAGTATGTGAAGCATGTATATCATAATGTTGCTACATGTCCTGAAATGTGGCCCTTGACGAAGATGATTGAGGGTAGGGGATATGTTATTTGGTTGTAATGTAATTGGAGAATGCTCAGGTACAGTTGCATACAAATGAATCAGACACACATGAAACAGGGCCCCCTTATTGAGCATAGGATAGGATGAGACATTGTGTGTGTAGAGGAATGTCCTATTCTTTACTTGAAATGTGTCTGTTTCATGTGTTCTCACCTGTACATACCTGGTGTCGCCCGGAAGAGATGGAGATTGGGTGACTAGCGAAGAAGTGCCTAGAATATATATGTGGATTGATGGAACTTGCCACAAAGCTGAGGGTGCTGTTATTAAACTACTTGTTGGAGGAAAAGGCTCTTCGTTACTCACTTTGTATTATTTTGTAATACAAATTGAGAAACACAAAGTGTTTTCGTCAAAGTAGTAGTTTAATAATACGACCCTGAGAGTGTTGAAAAGATTGAGCAACACAAAATTTTTTCGTCAAAGTAGTAGTTTAATAATACGACCCTGAGAATGAAAAGATTGAGATGGTTTGGTTAGGTGGAAAGGAGAGGAGAGAAGGAGAAGCATTAGGGGAGGGTTACTGGAATGGACGTGGGCGGTCACTGCCTTCCAGATAACCTAAAATAAGTGTAAAAACAGTGTGAAATATTTGATATTTATGAGTCATAGGTGATGGCTAGAACTGATTGGAAGAGTACTTAGTGGTACTGTTAAAGTACTAACCTCATAATTATTACTACACTGTAACATAAACCTTAAACACCTTGGACCACAAGGCATACAAACACTCACTAGCATAGCAAACTACAGCTACTCACACAACACAATACCCAACATCTGGAAACACGGAAATATCATCACCATTCCCAAACCCAACAAAGATCTCACACTACCCTCATCTCACTGCCCCATCTCCCTCCTTTGTACCCCCTCCAAAGTTACTGAGCTCCTCATAATTAGACTAATCACACCACACATTCCTCTCGCATCCTCACAACATGGCTTCAGACCCCCACACAGAACACTCCACGTTACATTGGACATTAGTAAAGCATTTGATGCCATCCCCTGCCACAACCTCACAAACAAAATATACAACACAAACATGCACAAACTGGCCAGCTTCTTGGGAGAAAGAGTAGCACATGTTACATTTGCTTGTCAGTCGTCTAACATTAAAAGTTTCACCAATGGTGTCCCCCAAGGTTCTTTTCTCTCACCCACCCTTTTCAATTTATACATGCATGACCTACCAATGCCACAGGTGACACAAATACACATAGCCTCCTACACAGAAGACATAGCACTCACATGTACACACAGAAATGCAGACACAGCCACTTACATCCTCCAACCCTACCTCAACACACTTAATGCCTGGTTCACTACAAACAAACTTAAAATAGCACCCACCAAGTCAACTGTCACCCTACTCACCAACTGGAACACAGAACACCGCTAAACACCACAACTGACCATAAACAACACACCTATACCACACACACACACACACATACACACAAAATACTTGGATCGTCACGGAATAGACCCTTCTAGCCCAGAATATGCCTACACGGGGCCTGGGCTGGAGAAGGGGTGTATTCTATAGCAATCCAGCTGTGCTGGTTCCACAACCAATAAATACAATTTAAGCGGCTTTCAGCCGCAACAAATGCACTAATACATCCATGACATTCAAACAACATATCATGGTCATCAAAAACAAATGCATGCAAAGACTTAAAGCTCTCAGATCACTTGCCAGCACAACATCTGGACACAACAAAGAAACCACAACCACAGTGTACAAACAATATAACCGATCAGTGATGGATTATGCAAGCCCTGCCTGGGCCTCAAACCTCACTGAGACTCATCTCAACACCCTTCAGACCATACAGAATAAGCCCTAAAGACAATCACAGATTGCACAGCTACCACACCTACAGACCACTTACACCATGAAACCGAAATCCTCAAAATCAAGGATCATCTTGACATGAGAGGCACATAAACACTTGCTGCAGCCTCCACAAACCCACACCATCCACTACACTACATGGCAAAACACCCACACATGCCAAGGAACATCAAAACAACACCCAGTACATGATACCATACACAAATACTATAATCTCTTACACCCTGACCACCCCAAACCAATCTCCAGAAACACATTCATACCCAAATCACTCATCAGTCCATCCAAACACTCAAAAACCTCCTGACATCCACCCACCTGAATACTCCCTTCCCTGTGATGACAAAGTGCACCTGGCCAGGCTGCGGTCTGGCGACCACCCTGCCCTTCTGACATATCAGAAGAAGCTGGATGGAGCCATTGTGGATGTCTGTCCGGGATGCTGCAACACAGCACCCCACTCTATTAAACACATTATTGAAGACTGCAATACACACAACCACACTCGCCAACAACACAACATACACTCTGTAGATGTTTGTCTGGGATGCTGCAACACAACACCCCATTCTATTAAACACATTATGGAAGACTGCAATGTACACAACCACACTTACCAACAACACAACATACACACAACCACACTCACCAACAACACAAAATACTCTCTCTGAGGGCACTGTGGGAAAGCCGGCACAGGACATGGCCTTCCTCAGGAGCTCGGGGCTGCTTGGCCAGACAGCTTGAGGAACTTCAACAACAACAACTACACTATATGATTATATATGAAAAAATCAACATGCCATAGATACCGATAGTTATGGGATTTCCAATGCTCTTGTTACGAATTATATTGAGTTTTTAAAGTAATTTTTCACCCTTAACTATGGTGATGTACGGTCGGCAAAAAAAGTTTCATTACCACCCCTACGTTAATTTTAAGCGGTGTAGAGTTGGTACTCCGCCGACTGGGCAGCTGTTGCCTCGTGTCATCCAGGACGTATATCGTCTTTGCCCCGGCCAATAATATGTGGGTCACATAGTGTTGACTTTTTTATATCAAAAGTTTAGCTGATTTTAAATTAAATTTTGAGTGTTCAAGAACTCTAACTATTTGACTATTCATTATTAAACATAAGGAAATGCACTTGAGTATTTTAGAACAAAAATAACCGTGAAATACCCAGAAAAAATAGTACTGGGTGAAAGAACGTCATCTCTCCTTTCCTGCGCATGAGTGACTGAGGGACAATGCCACAGTGGCCTGCGGCACGGAGGCCGGAGGGACCGGGAGGGTGGAGGTGGTATGACACTCGCCAGTCAGGCGTACCAACATTACATCACACTGTTAAAGGGATGATAATGAAACTTTTTTTGCCGATTGTACAGTATTTATATGTATATTTCACAATTGTGTTTTGACATTGTTTGATGAGTAATAGAAACTGTGACATTTCACAAATTTAACCTCGTTTCTCATCTACTTTTGACACCTACTGTGGAGTGCTTAGGTTCCTCCAAAGTATATCAGGAAACAGTACCAAATGAAAACAAAAATAATGGTGGCCTGTTGCTGGGAATAGTTTGGAAGAATCAGCAGTTACTCCAATTTATTTGACCAAAACCGTACCATCCCCTTAAGGTGGTAATTCTTTTTTGTTACATTGGAGTGCCGTGATTCCTCCAAAGTATGACAGGAAACAGTACCAAATGAAAACAAAAATAATGGTGTTCTGTTTGCTTGGAATAGTTTGGAGGATTCAGTTGCTCCAGAATTACCAACACAAAACTTCCCCCTTAACCTGTTTCCGTCGTGGGTTGATATAGGGAATTTTTATACATAAGTAGCCTAGGAAAATATTCTGTGTGTCTATCTATCTATCTATCTGTATCTATCTGTGTCTATCTATCTGTGTGTCTATCTATCTGTCTATCTGTGTGTCTGTCTATCTATCTATCTGTCTATCTATCTATCTATCTATCTGTGTGTCAATCTATCTGTCTCTCTGTGTGTCTATCTATCTATCTATCTATCTATCTGTGTGTCAATCTATCTGTCTATCTATCTATCTGTGTGTCTATCTATCTGTCTATCTGTCTATTTCTATCTGGAATTACCTATCGCTTTGTCACTAGCAAGATATTGAAGTTTGTGGTGATTTTCTGTGTGTGTGTGTCTGCCTGTGAGTGTGTGTAAGTGTATGTCTATGTGTGTGTAAGTGTATGTCTATGTGTGTGTGCCTATGTAAGTGTGTGTGTGTGTGTGTGTAAGTGTATGTCTATGTGTGTGTGTGCGTGCCTATGGGTGTGTAAGTGTATGTCTATGTGTGTGTGTCTGCCTGTGTGTGTGTCTATGTGTGTGTGTCTATGTGTGTGTGTGTCTATGTGTGTGTGTGTAAGTGTGTGTGTGTAAG
>JAWQEG010003869.1:0-40746 GCA_033782935.1 Petrolisthes cinctipes | reverse complement strand
ACAAAAAAGTGAAAATGAGAAAGAGGAAGAAAAGTTAAACGAAGATAAATCTATAACAAATAAAAGGAAACATCAATAATGTCAAGAAATTATATTAGAAAAAAAAATGTGATGGGAAGATGGTGGTATAAAGGAAAGAGAAGAATGGAAGAGAAAAAGATATTCGTTATGGGAGAGGTGAAGAAATCGAGGAGGAGGAGGAGGAGGAGAAGGAGGGATGATGGAAGATTAAGGAAGGTAGGTGGAGGAAGAGAAATGAAAGAAAAAAATGAAGTAATGAAGGGAGAGAGAAACAGAAGCGAGAGAAAACGGACGGATAGACGAGGTGGACACAATAGGGCGTAAGTAGATTAACATAAAAAAATAAAAATAAATAAAGAATGGTAACGATGAAAAGAGCGAGAATTAATTGAGGGTAATAATAATGCAAGAAAGAGAGAGGGGGAACATTAAAAAAATATATTAATAGACACATTAATCTGAGGTGATGATCAGGAGCGATGGAGGGAGAGAATATAAGAAGCGAAAACATGAATTAAGTAAGGAAAGGTGGCGAGCTGGTCAGAGGGGCAAGTCACTTCACTGTACTCGCGTGTTCAAAAGTTCGCTCACTTCCTTTTTAACTCCTAATTTTCCCGGTTCCCCGACAGACAGACAGACAGACAACCAGTTAATTAAGCTTCGAATGGTTGTTAGGAGTTGCGGAGGAACATAATTATGAATATGTAGGCTAATAGTGGTTTTCTTGGACAAAAAAAAAAAAAAAAAAAAAAAACTATCATTGTCGTTTTAGTTGCTTCAAAATGTACAGTTGCTCATATGAATTGTGTTATAGCCATCTTAGAAAGTGTTCCTCCGTCTCCAGTAACCTGTGACTGTTCCTCTGTTATCATTTGTTTATAAACTGCAAAATATTATGTACCGTATAAGTTTATTTATGCATATCTATATAAATTTGTATAATATTCCTTCAGTCAACTCTCAATTTTCTTTCCCTTTTTAATTTTCCTTGGTATTCTTAATTTCATTTCATATGTTGTGATTTTCTTCATTTCATTCACACTCTACTCTTTCTTTCATTTCCTTCCCCTCTTCCACGCTTCTTTCCTTTTTCTTCCGTTTCCTCCCCTCCTTTCTTTCTTTCCTTCATTTTCTTCCTAATCCTCTTCATTTTTATTTCACTCTCCCACACCAACTTTCCTTCCCTTTCCTACTCATCTTAATCCTCATCCTGATTCTCAGCCTTATCCAATCCTATTCTGATTTTCTTTCGTTCTTTCCATCATCTTTCCTAATTCTTTCGTTCGCATCGTTTTCTTCTCTTCCCTTGTATCCCCACTTTCCTTTGCAATTATATTCTCTCCTTTCTCATTCTTCGACATTCCCTCTTTCAAATCTTCATCCTCTTCCTTCTAACTCATTCTTTTCTCACGCATCGCAATATTACTTACTCTCTTCTACCCCGACCTTCATCACTCTAAACATGAGGCAACACTTCGGCACCACTGCAACTTTCAACAATGCAACCACCAATACCACCATTACCACCACCACCTCGGAACACCACCAAAAGAGCTCCGGACTTTCACCACCAGGAAAACACCCATTACCATCACCGCAATTAACACCACCAATACCAAAAACACCACAATTACCTACACCAGAACAAACAGACCTCAACATCAACACAAATACAGTCACACTCAACACCACACCAGCCAACCAACACCACCACCACCACCACCACCACCACCACCACCCGAGGTCTAATGTAATGCCTTTAAATATTTCCTTACCATTTACCTCGCGCGCCATAAAAATCCCCAATACCTTCCGGAAATTAGAGAGTTTTGGCAAGGAGGCTAATATTTACCGAGGAGTATTACCGGCCGGATATTAAGAGTTTCAGTAGGATTGCATATGAATATTACTTCTTGGGAGGCAGGGCGGGTATCTTCACAAGAACATGGGCGTGAAGGGGCGTTTGTTTTGGCTCCTGATGACACCCGGGGGCCCCCCTCTCTGATGTCTCCTGGAACCCCTTGTGCTCCCCTGTGAACACTCCCCTCCCCTCCCCTCTTCCCCCAGTGTATATTTCCTCATCCCTGTAGGTCCTTGTCTGATTTACCCTCCCCTTTCCTTCGTTTCCTTCTTTCACCACCATTTACGAGGATATCCCTTCTCAACTCTTCAACACCTCTACCTACAGTACCCTTCAACCCCCCTCCCATTCCCCCTTAATCCCCCTTGTATTCCAAGCTGCGAGTAAAGAGTGGTGAGAAAGAGGTGGGGAGTTTATCTCCGTAGGGGGGTTTCCTGAGAGAATGTTTATGTAGTTGAGAGTGCGTTGTTCATTATTGACTTTGGTCTTATCATTGTGTCTTAGTTCTCATCCTTTTGTTTCACTACTCCTACTGTCGCTTCCACCACATACACACAATCACATACCTTACCTCAGCATCACATCCCATTTTATAAATACCACTTGGTCACGCATCTTGGTATGTATACTCACCATAAACTACATTACCACCACAAACTGCACACCACACACCATCACTACATGGGCCTACACACGTCACAACCACCACTTCAACAGCAACACCACCAGCACAGACACAACCTAACATGGCACCCTTACCACAGCCTCACAACACGCACCACTACCACCACCACCACCATCACAACAGCACACCACTACTATAACACACCGCTACGTAAACCCCTACACCACCACGACACTACTACCATAACACACCGCTACATTAAACCCCTACACCACCACGACACCACTACCATAACACACCGCTACATTAAACCCCTACACCACCACGACACTACTACCACAACACACCGCTACATTAAACCCCTACACCACCACGACACTACTACCATAACACACCGCTACAATAATCCCTACGCCACCACCACTACCACTTGTACGTCTACAGCATATTAGTTTTGCCTCATTTTAGTGCACCTGAAAAGTTGAGTTGTGTACATTTTTTTCCAAGACGACATCTAATTGCTGGTCGCCCTCGGGTCCTCGAGCCAAGGGGAGCTAGAATTAATAATATGGAAATTGGCTAAGCATATGCAGCCTAATTGAGTTATATTTCATTAGATGCCTGAAAGAGTTCGATAAATTTTAGCGACGTGTGGGGGAGGGGAGTGGAAAAGTTGGGGCGAGGGAGGAGGGTTAAGTGCAGGGGTTGTGCCAGAGCATTAATGTAATGTATAAATGAGGGGTGAATGATTAATTACATTTATGCTGATTTGGTGATGATTAACACTTTATATCAACTGGGGAAGGGCTGGGGAAATTAAAATGAAAAGGAAATTCGAGGGGATCTTAAATGCATAAATTCGTTTTTCTCGTCACATGATTAGCAAGTTACATGATTAACCACAATAATATTCCTGCGGATGAACCGAAGCACATACAAACACTCTCTTTCCCTCTCTCTCACACACACACATACATTCCTACAAACTATTTCAAGCAACAAACAACCACCATTATTTTTGTCTATCTGGTCATAATCGAAAATATGTGGGTGTGCCAATTTTCAGCCAAATCACCATAAGAGTTTCCGAGAAATCGTGCGGACTGACAGACGACAATTAAACAGACTGTACTCATATGACAGAAAAAATATTAAACAACTAATGAGAAAAAACTGCACAGTGTGACCAGAATAAAATAATACCTTACAATAAATAATGCAACAAAATCCATACAAACAAGAATGCAGAGGCGACTACAGATTCGTGCAGAGGTTAAAAAAACGTACAAAGAATTAGAGGGAAACTGCAGGCCAAGATGTTATTTTTTTTTTTTCCTTCGTTGGTTCCAAATTACACCACAGGGGTCCCTAATTCCCCCTCCTTCACTCTCTCCCTCCCCCCCCTCCCCTCCCTGTCTCTCTCTTTTTCATTTTCCTCCTTCTTCTCCTCCTCCCCTCTCTTTCTTTAATTTTTGGTTTTTCCTATGTCTCTACCTCCTACTGTTTTGCCTCTCCCACACTCCTCTCTCTCTGACTCCCTCTCTGTCTTTCACCTTCTCTCTCTCTCTCTCCCTGTCTATACCTCCTACTGTTTTACCTCCCCCACACTCCTCTCTCTGACTCCCTCTCTGTCTTTCCCCTCCTCTCCCTCTCTCCCTCACTTTCCCTGTCTTTCTTTTCCTTCTATTATTCTTACCCCACGTATAATGTTTCTACCTTGGGTCTTTTCATTTCAGTAGGGTGGTTCGTATTTCTGATGATGTACACTTTTCCTTTCTTCCCTTCACAAGTGTTTATTCTCAATTGCAACCCTCTCTGTTATAATCACTGGCTATCATCATCTCTTCTTCTTCTTCCTCCTCCTCCTCTTCTCATCCAATAATGTTTCTCTCTGTTTATCTTTGTCTGTTTCAACACACCTTTTGTCCCCCTCTCCTTACTCCTCCTCCTTTTCCAACCCCTTTTCTTTTAGTTCTCCTCCTCCTCCTCTCATCTTGTTTTGTTTTTTTCTCTCTCTCCTCTTCGTGTCTGAGATTCTTCGATTAATAATTCTTCTTACATTTCTCTTACATTTTTTCCCTCTGTTTTCTGTCCATTCCAATGTTTGTGTACTGTATCATTTGTATTATAATTGTATATCTGTACATATGACTGTGTACTGTATCTTTCAATTAATTCATGTCTGTTTGTTTACCTACTGTACTTTATCATGTCTCGGTATTGACTCTTAAGATATATTAGCATCAACTTACCATTCCACAACCATCATATCCATTATCTTACCTCTCCATGCATAACTACCTACCTAAAGTACCAGACTATATCTAAATCTGAACTCTATGACCATTTATCTAACATTACCAAACCATTACTTTTTGTTCGTTTGTTTAACCACAAACCTACAACTAAACTCAATGACCATATATCAAACAGTATCAATCTATACTATACTTTCTGTTCGTTTATTTACCCACTAACTTATAACTAAACTCTATGATCATTTATCCAACAGTACCAATCTATAATATACCTTTCGTTCGTTTGTTTACCTACCAACTTATAACTAAACTCTATGATCATTTATCCAACAGCATTAATCTATAATATACCTTTTGTTCGTTTGTTTACCTACCAACCTAAAACTAAACTCTATGACCATTTATCCAACAGTTTTAATCTATAATATACCTTTTGTTTGTTTGTTTACCCACCAACCTAAAACTAAACTCTATCTATGATCATTTATCCAACAGCACCAATCTATAATACACCTTTTGTTCGTTTGTTTACCCACCAACCTAAAACTAAACTCTATGACCATTTATCCAACCTGTTTATTTACCTCCTCCTCCCCACTGCTGCTGATGGTCCGTCACCCCAACGGCCTGCAGCTGTGCCAGGGGGGGGGGGGGAAGGGAGAAGGGGAGTTGTGCCAGGGGGAAGGGAGAAGGGGAGGAGGGCGCGGCATCGGTAACAAAATAAAAACCCTCATTGATTTCAGATCTTCTTATGTACCCAGGATATAATAAAAAAAAAATGTAGGACGGGAAATATATATTAGAAAAAAGTCCAACAATTTCTGTGCCAGGATGGGGGAGATTCGTTCGCGGATTCTTGAGGCGTTTTAGTAGGTATCCGGATTCACCACCTGATACTGCGGGTAAAATTAGGGTGCCAAAAATAAGAGTTCAAAAATGTATATGAAGTCAGCTCCGAGGGGGTCTTATGAAATGGAGACTTTAGCTTGACTAGGGATTTTGGAAGGGGTTAATGAAAGACAGCAAAAGTTAGGCATTGTAGGATAAAATTTTCTGGCCTGGGAATGAACGCGTGTTGTCTAGTGTGTGTGATGATTATTTTTTCTTCAGTTATTGTTTCCTTTGGTACTTTAAACAACAGAGGTAATCATTCCGGCTCAGACATTTCAGAGATTCTTTCCAGCAAATCGAAATCCTCTCTTGAGCGGGCAATAAATAACTGTGTTCCTGGTGAAGTGAGTAGAGTGTAGCTTCCTCTTATATCCACTTAGTGAGGGTCCTTTATTGGCTTTCACCAGTAGTAAACATCACCTTAGTAGCCGCTCAGTTTCTCCCGTCATAGCTTCCTCCTTTGTATAGTAGTAATAGTGGCTTCCCTCAGTTAGTCAGTCCTCTTCTTACTAACCTCTCTTTGTAGGTTTAGTTCACTACTCTTGTTTTTCGCCTCAACTGCATATAGTCCCCTCAATAATTACTGCACCCCCTAAATGTCCCCTCCCCCTCAGTAACGCCCCCACTCAGCAGTACCACAACCACCACCCCCTCCCTTCCCTCCCTCCACGACTTCCCCACTCCCTGCCCACCCCCCACGACCTCCCCCTTCCCTGCCCACCCCCCACGACCTCTCTCTTCCCTGCCCTCCACCTTTCCTGCCCTCCCCCCACCACTTCCCCCTTCCCTGCCCTCCCTCCACCACTTCCTCACCCCTCCCTGCCCTCCCCCCACCACCTCCCCCTTTCCTGCCCTCCATCCACCACCTCCCCCTTCCCTACCCTCCCTCCACCACCTCCCCCCTCCCTGCCCTCCCTCCACCACTTCCTCACCCCTTCGTACCCTCCCTCCACCACCTCCCTTTCCATCCACCACCTCCCCGTTCAAAAGTGCCCCCCTTCCCACTCACTCAGATGTCATTATGTCCGGGGTGAGATGAAAGGACTCGAGCCGGGCGCAAGAGGAAATGAGGAAAATCATTATAGTTTCCACATTGCGGCCAGATTACTTTGAACATTAATGGACTTTGGATAATTAAGGAGGCTGGAAACATGATGATAAAGATTACAATTAGATTCCCGTCCCTGCATGCACCCCCCCCCCTCCACCCCCAAACCCCCACCCCCCACACCACCCCACCTCCACCTCCACCCCCTCCCCCACAAACACCCCCTCTTCACCAACACCCCCACCCAACTATACTCCACCCCACTACACTCCATTCCACCCCCACCCCCACCATCATCCCACCCCCACCCCCATACCTACACCACCCCACCCCACTCCCATACCTACACCACCCCACCCCACTCCATATTACCCGTCCGTCCGTCCGTCCCCCGTGAAAATGAAAAAAAATAATAAAGTAGAAGTTAATATTGTTCCCTATTCAGCAGTCTTAATTAAGTAGTAATTAAGCAGTTGCAATTACCACCGCTCTCCGAGAATATATATATATGTATATAATTTTCACTAACTTCATCAAATGCTGGCTAACCCCCTCCCCCCTCCCCTCCTCCCCCTCCTCCCCTTCTCCCTTGTCCCCTCCCTCCCATCCACCTACTTCCCTGCCTGCTCTTCCCACCTACCTACCTACCTACCTGCCTACCTGTACACTTTCATTTCTTACTCGTCTATTTTCTCAACTTTCCTACACAACTCCTACCTATATACCTATCTACTTACCTACCTATTTAGTTATATATATCCACCTACCTACCAATTATTTACCTACCTACCAATTATTTACCTGTCTACTTACCTACCTACCTACTTACCAATTATTTACCTGTCTACTTACCTACCTACCTACTTACCAATTATGTACCTGTCTACTTACCTACCTACCTACTTACCAATTATTTACCTGTCTACTTACCTATCAACTTACCTACTTACTAATTATTTACCTGCCTACTTACCTACCTACCTACCTACTTACCTAACTATTTACCTGCCTCCTTATCACTCATACCTTTTTCTCTTTCCCTTCTCCTCATCCCTCTACTTATATAATCTCCTTTTCACATTCCATCTCATTTACACAATTCTCTCTTTCTTCACTTCAAGGCCATTTTTTCCTCTATTATTATTATTATTATTATTATTATTATTATTATTATTCATTCCCTAAACTTCTCCCACTCCCACTGCATATCATTTCACTTCTCCTTCTCAACCTTTTTCCACTCACCAGCACCTTCTTCCCACCCACTGAGGAATGGGTGGAGTTTGTGTTTAATAATAATAAGTCAGTGTTGTGAGGGGTTAATATTGAGTGCGGTGTTATGATGATGTAGGCTCAAGGTGTAATGGCTGCAGCTGAAGGTAATGTCCCTCCAGCCAGCCTGTTAGCTCGTCCTTCAAGGTGGACTGCCGAGCTCTTGAGACTTGCATGGGCCCAGTTTGTGTGGGGAGGAAGAGACCAGACGACCTACAGTAGCCAGATTCAGAGAGTTGTGTCTCTAAAACCAAAGAAAGATATTGACCTGTGTAGCGTAAAAACCAAAGAAAGATATTGACCTGTGTAGCGTAAAAACCAAAGAAAGATATTGACCTGTGTAGCGTAAATACCAAAGAAAGATATTGACCTGTGTAGCGTAAAAACCAAAGAAAGATATTGACCTGTGTAGCTTAAAAACCAAAAAAATATATTGACCTGTGTAGCGTAAAAACCAAAGAAATATATTGACCTGTGTAGCGTAAACTTTGCCTAATATATTATGTCCAGGCACATTAATTTAAGGTGTAAGCTTTCATGTTAATAGGATTGGTGGTGATGATAGTTTTTATTCTTTGAACGTCAGTTGTGCTTCCCTCCAAGAAAAACATTCGTCCTGATGGTTTATGGTTCGTGGGACAGAAAAAGCTATCTACTCACCAAGGCCATTATCTGATGTATTCCGGTGTACAGGTTCCGTCGCAAAATATGACAAAAAATATGAATCTGAGACATTATGGCTTGGCAGTGAGTGAGAAAAACTTACCAAAATTTGAACCATAATAACCAATACTTATCCACATCATAAATATTTAAAGACTAGCGGTCGGGGTAGGGATTATGTCCACGACTGTACATTAATTAACACCAGTGATCCGCGTGTAATTAAATATACATGTGTGTTTACCTCAATATGCTCATTTGACAGCAGCCCAGTGGATCTCAAACACCATGCTGGAAACGGAGAAGGAGGAGGAGGAGGCAGAGAATGAGGAGGAGGAGGAGGGAGGTAGAAGAGGAGGAGGCAGAGGAGGAGGAGGGAGGTAGAAGAGGAGGAGGAGGAGGAGGGAGGTAGAAGATGAGGAGGCAGAGGAGGAGGAGGAGGAGGAGGGAGAGGAAGAGGCGGAGGAGGAGGAGGGAGGTAGAAGAGGAGGAGGCAGAGGAGGAGGAAGGAGGTAGAAGAGGAGGAGGCAGAGGAGGAGTAGGAGGGAGAGGAAAAGGAAGAGGCAGAGGAGGAGTAGGAGGGAGAGGAAGAGGAGGAGGAGGAGGAGGAGGAGGAGGATGGAGAGGAAGAGGCGGAGGAGGAGGAGGGAGGTAGAAGAGGAGGAGGAGGCAGAGAAAGAGGAGAGAGGTAGAGGAAGAGGCTAGACGAGTTGAGGAGTGTGTGTTTGTGGAGGAGGATTAGTATGTATGGCCGGCAAACATGATGAGGTACAGTACTCCAGCCTCCACGGTGTGTGTGTGTGTGTGTGTGTGTGTGTGTGTGTGTGTGTGTTCTTACGTGATATGTGTGTCAACAGATGTGGGTTTACTGCATATGTGTTAGGGTTGAGTGTGAGTGTGTTTATTTTCCGTGATATGTATGCGTGTGTATGCCTGTGTATATTATGACGTAATGTGTGTGTGCACGCTTTCCTATTTATAAATGTGTGTATTTATGTGTTACTTTGTGCAATGTTTAATCGAATGAATGAGTGGAATATATATAGTGTACGTAAGAATCTCCGTTACCCCATGCACTCCCTTACGTTTGACTACACGTGCGTCGTATCCTTCAATGCTATATAGTGTTTAGCAGGTCGATTGGCGATTAGAATTTCCTTGAGGCTGAGGAGAGATTCTCTTGTTGGTAAATTGGAGGGCTACTGATTCCTCCAAACTATGCCAGGAAACAAATCACCTCAATGATATTGATAGGGGATTTATTTTTTCGTGTCATAGTTTGGAGGATTCGCCAGCCCTCCTATCTCCCCTTAATAGATGGACAAGGTGGCAATTCGGACACCTGGACAGTAGATTGCCACGAACAAATACGACCGAAAATCTCACAACATTAATTCAGTTTGATATTTTGGAGGCATCAGGGAAAATCATCATGAACCACACTGCTCGACGAATGTGTTCAACACGAGGTCAGGAACTGGGAGGGAAGCTTTAACTCCCCTGAAGGCCGTCTACACACACACACACACACACACAAACACACACACACACACACAATAAAATATACCTGTACTTTACCTCTGCACATCTTTCGTTCTCTGAAGACCTGGTGAGCCGCGAGGTGTACAGTAGGTCTCTGTTGAACGTGTGTGTGTGTGTGTGTGTGTGTGTGTGTGTGTGTGTGTGTGTGTGTGTGTGTGTGTGTGTGTGTGTGTGTGTGTGTGTGTGTGTGTGTGTGTGTGTGTGTGTGTGTGTGTGTGTGTGTGTGTGTGTGTGTGTGTGTGTGTGTTCTACCTCGATGCTAATATATCAAGTGTAAAATATATCTAAACTCCTTATGGGCAAGATGAATATATATACTCCCCTGATTTTATGTTACAGAACTGGTGCTCGATATTTTATTGGTTGTGAGGCTAAATAGGCGCAGGTTATACTGTAGATAATAATTATGTGTGGTGAAGTGATTTGAAGAGTAATATAACCATGTGTGGATGACTGACTGTTTCCTAAGTTCTCAACTGGTTATAATAATTCTTGCAAGTTTAAATTAAGGAAGGTGATTTGAAGATAGTTCATAATTGTGGTTATGATAAGTTAGTGACTAAACATTTTTTTCTATTCCTTCAAGGCCACATTGCCTACCATAATATGAAAGTTAAGCATGAACACGATTAATAATATCTCTTTGACGATTTGTTCTGTTTATTTATTTATATATATATTTATTTATTTATTATTTATGCAGTAATTGTCTTGTCGGATTATATAAGTGCCATTTTTTAGCACTGTCCATAATCCCTGAATATAGAACCCAAAATACAGTGGGCATAATAACAGTAAGTGTATGTAATCCGTGTCTTTGTGTATCGTAATGGAAGAAAGGAGCAAATTCCTCCTCCCCCATCCCTTCCCTCTGTTTTTTCTCACATCCTAAATCCAGCTCCTCCTTATCCTTCCTCTCTCACCCACCACCACCACCACCCCCACCACCCCCCTCTTTATCCTTGCTTCCCTCCTTTCTCCTTACCTCTCACAGCTCCTTCCTTCTCTGCCTCCCTCCCCTCCTTTCTCCCTACCTCTCACAGCTCCTTCCTTCTCTACCCCCTCTCCCCCCCTCCTACACCCCCCAGCCCCAAGCCCTGCTAAGCTATTTAAAGTCCTCTCAATGTCCGACCCGACTAATGGAATTCAGCTCTTAATTCGGAAGTGCTTAAGGCCGCGTACTCCAAGATCAGACTTAAGCAACGTCTGTGTCTCGGCTTAAAGCTCCTGCAGCGCTGATTAAAAGAGGTGCTCAGCGAGGAGGCACTAAGCAGGAAGCGTACTCACTAACCTAGACGGTGGGTGTAGTCTTCTTGGTAAGGGAGATTCTTATTGAGGTACTGGTTGAGGTGCTGGTATTATAGAGAAGACCAGAAAGTATACGCTACTGTTCTTGGAGAATTAATTGGATATATTATGCAGAGGAGTTTTAGAAATAATGTATTTAATTAATAAGGTGGTAAATAGGTGAGTTGTATTGTTCTGAGGAAGTGATAGCAGTTGGTGTGAGAAATGTTTTTAGTGGTCTGTCAAGTGTGTGTTCTTATAGAAACTTTTAATGGTCATGGTAACTGATGTACTTAAACTGCAACCTGACTTTTGTTTGTTGCTGCTTAGATTAGTGTCATAGCCAAGAGTGATAATAATTCTATGATAAACCAAAAACACAGGCCATACTTGAACGTTTATGCATGTTGTCAGAACGTTTAAAGGTTTGCCAACACTTAGATGAGCCAGGGAAAGATCAAGGAGGGAGGCATAATGGGAAGGGGAGGAGGGGGAGGCACAAAATTCTGGTGGAAAAGGTTGGCATTAGGAGGGATTGGACGGTAATCTTGGCCCGGTATTATTGCATGGTTAGAAAAGGCGTAGCTGCATTCTTTCCACAATCTCTCCTTCTCTCTCTCTTTCTCTCTCCCACACACACATATATACAGTATATATATAAAATTCCTTAGTGCCAAGATGTAAATATAACCCTCGCACCGACTGTATGTATGTGTGAATGTCGAGTGATGATTGTGGTGGTGATTAACTATACGTGTTTGCCAATGTGCGTGAATCCATTAACTGACACTAATTAGATCATAATATACACACCCATGTGACTCTACTTTCCTTTCTCTTCCCCATCTCTCCTCCACCTCTCCACCTCTTCTCTGCGTCTCTCCCTCTTGCTAACTCTCATTTACCTCCTCCTCCTCTCTGTCTTCATTGTCCTTTCTTTTTTTATTCTGCCTTTCCTCCTCACACACTCCTCCTTCCTTTCCTTTCTTACTTCCTTCCCTGTCCCTCCTCCTGACTTTCATCAATTTTGTCTCTCCAACTTCTTTCCCATCCTCCCTTTACCCTCTCTCTTTCCTTCTCACCTTCTCTCCCTTTTCCCTCTCCTTCCCTCCCTCCATTTAACTCTTTCTACCCTCTCCTCTCTCCTTCCGTCCCTCCCTCCTTTTATTCCTCTCTCCCTTTTCCTTTCTCTCTTTCCCTCCCTCCATTTAACTGTCCCTCCATTCATTTAACTTTGTCTACCCTTTCTTCTCTCCTTCCGTCCCTCCCTCCCTTTATCCTTCTCTCCCTTTTCCTTCTCTGCTTCCCCCTCCCTCCCCCCCGTGTTGCGTGCTGTAGCGGACAAATCCCCCTCCCAGTCAACAGGATGAAGTCTGGGGAAAACATGGTTCGATTTTGTCCTTTCGAAGTCTTTGGCGAAGTTGGCTGACTGACGGGGGCCGGCTAATGTGTAGGAGGTACTCGTGGTGCATGGCGAGGAGAGAGAGAGAGAGAGAGAGAGAGAGAGAGGGAGAGAGAGAGAGAGAGAGAGAGAGAGAGAGAGAGGAAGAGAGAGAACAAAGTAGAGAAATATTATTGTGAAGGAGAGAAAGATCCGTAGGAAGGGAGAGCGAAAGAGTATAGAGAAACCGTCGATTAACTATTAATAAATGACGTGACAGGGAAAGGAAAGGAGTGATGATGGGAGAGTGCAAAGAAACAAACCAGGGAGAAGAGAATGGAATGGACTTAATGTGGAAGTGAAGAATGGAATGGAAAAATCAGATGAAAGAAAAAGGTAAGATAATAAATGAGTAACGATATATCAGAGTAGTTAAAAGAGAGAGATAGGAAGGAAAGAAGAAAAATGTGATGATAGAAGAAATAATGATAGGAGAAATAATAAGTGGCAATAATGATGAGGAGAAGAAAAATAAATGATGAAAGTAGAATAAGAGGCAAAATGTGGAGAAGAGAATGAAGGAGGGAGAATAGGAGAGGAGAGAATGAGCAGATTAGGGAGAGAGGAGGAGAAGAGCAACCAGGGAATAATGGAGAAGAGAATGGTGGAGGAAGAGGAGGAGAGAATGAGCAGATTAGGGACACAGGAGGAGAACAGCCAGGGAAAAAATTCTATAGTGAAGGAGGAAAGAATGGATGGTAAAGATTAAGGGGTGAGGGAAAGAAGGAAGGAATGGTTAATGAAGGGTGATGGTGGTGGTGGTGGAAGGAAGGAAGGAAGGAAGGAAGGATGGAAGAAAAAGGCTCCGAGAAAGATATGAGGGATGAAGTTTGCATAAAGAGTGATGGAGGGAAGACATTAGAGTGAAGGTAATGAAAGGAGATGAATGTAAGGGAAGAAAGTATGTATATGGAATATGAAATGTTATGGGGCAAGAATGGTAAAGATATGGTAACAAACATTTTAATTTTACTGATAATTATAATAACAATAAAAATAATAGTAATAACGATAATAGTAATAATAATAGTAACAATAATGATGCTTATTATAATATTAATAATAATAATAATAATAATAATAATAATAATAATAATATAGTAATAATAGTAATAATGATACTAATAATTTAATGATAATAGTGATAATAATAATTATGATAATGATTGTAATAATAATAATAATAATAATAATAATAATAATAATAATATTAATAATAATTATTATTATTATTATTATTATTATTATTATCATTATTATCATTATCATTATCATTATTAATATTATTATTATTATATTTATAATAATATTTATAATAATAATAATAATAATATTAATGATAATAATGATAATAATAATAATAATAATAATAATAATAATAATAATAATAATAATAATAATAATAATAATAATAAATATAGTATTATTATTAATAATAATAATAAGTAATCTACTAACATGTAAAACTTGAGAATACTGCTTCCATCAACCTTCATATCTCCCCCCGTAAAATTAGCACGAGACGAGAGTGTGTGAAGCCTCCAAGCTCCTCCTTAACTCCTCCTCGACCTCCTTGGCATGGAGATGATAAAAAGGCACTTAATATTTTATCAAGACTATTAAAAAAAAAACAGGGACAGGCACCCGGGATATCCTTTCTTAGTTACGGAGAAAAGTTTGCCGGGGTTGGTGGATCATGAAAGAAAAAACTAGAGACATATTATCAAGCTTATTAACACTTTATCGCTTTGGGGGTGCTCTGAGGAGTGGACATAATCCTTTATGGCTTTTCCTGGGGTGGTGTGGGGTGGGGTAGAAGACAAAGTAGAGCCTGAGATGCACATAGTATACTTACACAGTACAGTAGATTCCATAGTATAGTCATATGAAAAAAAAAACTTACTCGTAGTTTATGGCAAATAGTAACTCAATTAGACTACTACTTATGATCTCTTAGCCATTGCAATATTGAAATTATATCGTAATGAACATTTATAATAGCACATGCACTTTTCTGACTTGCAAAGCTGTGGAGAAAGACATTAATTTCGGTAAAAACAGCAGAAGTAACAGCAGCAGGTAGTTTGTTGTCTGCTGAAAATTCCTTAAAGGTACAACAGCAGCAGCAGGAGGTGAAGGTGGAAGAAGTAGTGGTGATGGTGGTAGATGGTAGTGATCAACAGTGTAGTAGTAGTAGTAGTAGTAGTAGTAGTGGTAGTAGTGGTGGAGGAGAACGTGGGGGTTGTGAGTGTGATTGTTTGAGTAGCAGTAATGGAGGAGGAGGAGGAAGTAGAAAAAGAAGGGGAGGACGAAAAGAAGGTAGGGAGGAAGAGTAGAAAGATGTAAAGGGGGGGGGGGAAGCGAGGGAGGTAATTTCAGTAGCAATAGTGGTAGTGTAGGAAGAACAAAATAATGAAGGAGGAGTAGATTGAGAAGATGATGGAGGAAGTTGTTGTTGGTGGTGGTGGTAGTGGTGGTAGTGTGGTGTCTATAGGAGGTGATGCTATTACTGGTGGTGGTGGTGGTGGTGATGGTGATGGTGACGGTGGTATTGCTGGAAATGGTGGTAGATGGTGGTGGTGGCTGTATTAATGGTGGTGGTGATGCAACTTTTGGATGGTTGTGGTGGTGGTGATGGTAGTGGTGGGAGTGGTGGTGGTGGTGATGGTAGTGGTGGGGGTGGTAGTGGTGGTGATGGTGGTATTGGTGATAGCGGTGGTAGTGGTGATAGTGGTAGTATTGGTGTTGGTGGTGATAGTGGTGGTGTTGGTGGTGGTGGTGACTAAGAGGACAGGAGATGGTTATGTGATCCCTGTGTTAATAAAGAGTTGAGAGGCAGGTCACGCCCCGCCGGTCTTGCCCTGCACTAATCCCCTCCACTGAGCCCCCCGCGTCGTTGCTTGTGGACCAAATCATCCATAATCACTTGGGAGAGGGGCCGCCGACAACCTCTAAACAGCTATTACCAGATTTTTACTTTGTCGATGGCCATTTGGGAGGTAAAACTCCGAGGTTAATGAAGACACTCGGCTGAGGCCTGAGGCGAACCCAAGAGAGAGAGAGAGAGAGAGAGAGAGAGAGAGAGAGAGAGAGAGAGAGAGAGAGAGAGAGAGAGAGAGAGACGGGGTTTCTCCTTTTCAGTCTCCATTCTTTTTCATTTTATCTATTGATTATGCATTTCTAGCCTAATATGTCTCGATTAATCTATCTGTCTAACTTTCTTTTTCTTATCTTTTTTTATTAATCTATTTATTTATATACGAATATATCAATATATAATCAATCTTTATTATCTCTTTACCTCCCTAAGCTTCCTCCTTTCGTTTGGAAGGGTTTTCATTGATGTGGTATCTCCTTTCCTTCCCTTTATTTTCTTTCTCCTCTCCTCATCTTGCACACCATTCTCCTCTTTTCTTCTATCGTTCCCAGTCAAACTCTTACTGTTCCATATTCTCCTTCATTTTCTCCTCCTCCTCTTATGACACTTCATCTCACTCCCACTGATCCTCCTCCCTCATGGCACTCCTTAATCAGCGGTGTCTGGCAACTTTTCCTTCGACAGTATATGGCACTCTGCCCTTGCCCTAATACCTCCTCCTCCTCCTGACACCACTCTCTCCCTCCCTGACTCTACTGATCACTCACTACCTCTCACATTAATCTGACACTCTCCTTCCAACTGATACTCATTTTGTCCCTCACATTCGTTCATCCCACCAATTCTTACGTTCTGCTATTCCTTTTTCTCTTGGTATATAACTCTCTCTCTCTCCTGCATGGCAATCCTCTCTTTCTTTATACAGTCCTACACTTGGTACTCTTTTACTTGTCCTTTACTTACTCCTGACATGTCTCTTTCTCCTGGCACTGCTCTCTCATGGCACTGCTGTATCTTGGCACTGTTGTTTCTTGGCATTCCCTTCCAGACACCAGTGACGTTTTCCCTGCCACTCTTGATTTCTTTTGCTGGTACCTTTTCTCCTGACACTCCTTTTTTGGTCCTTCTTTTTTCCAGCTACTCTTTCTTTTTTAGGCACTTCCATTTTTTCCTGGCCTTTCCTTTTCTCCTCGCCCTCCTCTTCTCTTGGCCTTTCTCTTCCTCCTTGCCCTCTTCTACTTCTTGCCCTCCTCTTTCTCCTCACCCTTATCTTCTCTTGGTCTTTATCTCTCTCCTTACCCTCCTCTTTCTCCTGACACTCCCTTTCCTTTCCTGGTAGTCCCCTTCCTTCCTTCCCTTTCCTGACCCCAGTGCCTTAAGCCTCCCCACCCCACCCCACCCCCTTCCCACCCTCTCGACTCACTGCTCCCGGGGACATACATTACCTGGTTTTTGGGTCGGGGGGAAGCTGAGCCTGGATGGGGATATTACCGTTGGCAAAGTTCCTCTCCTCTTGTTACTGCCTCTCCATCTTCTCCTCCAGCTTTCTTTTTCTTTCTCTTCATCTTCTCCTCCTCCTTCCTTTTTTATTTCTTTCTCTTCATTTTCTCCTCCATCCTTCCTATTCTTTCTCCTCATCATCTCCTCCTCCTTCCTTCTTTTTCTTTCTCTTAATTTTCTCCTCCTCCATCCTTGTTTTTCTTTCTCTTCCTCCTACTCACTCTTTCTCTCTCTCTCTCTCTCAGTATTGAATAAGATGAGCTGAAGGGAGATAAAGAGATTAGTTAGGGATGTCATTTGAGTGTAGTGAGCAATTATTATGACAAGGTTAGAGAAAATTGTTTGAGAAAAAATTAGTATATAAGAAACAAACTAATTTTAAAATGTGTATAGGAAGAAATATATCAACACACAATGTCCCAAATCAAGTGTAGGCTACTGTACTGATTAAAAAATTTATAACACGACAAGAGTGAGAAAATTTGATTCTTCCATGTCATATAAACGAACGTGTATAAAAAAAATTGTAGTGTCCATAATATATCGTTAGGTGTGGTGGCATCTACAGTGTTGAGTGAGAGTGAAGCGTCGGGAAGCAACGAGAGGGAAGTGGTGTGGTGTGACAAGGCTGACGTGTTGAGGGCCACTGAGGGGGTACACACCAGCCATGTCCACTCACCCTTCAAATCAATATTGTACATATCTATTGTATATATAAATTGTACATAATATATAAATTGTGTTTATATTATAACTGACAATCTGTTTAAAGGAATTTGTAAGTACTTTATAAGTATGTTTACTTGTATATCTATCTATATTTATTTAATTTGTGTGCATATAGAAATTGGATATTTATTGATTTTATTAACATATATATCACAGCGATGAAAGACGTGATTAACAGAGTAAAGATTAGACGGTGCTGTCGTATTTTTCTTGCATTAAAACTTGACAGAAAGATTACAAACTGAAAGGGAAAAATACAGGGAAATAGAGAAAGGTGAGAAAAAATGAGTCCTCCTTAGAAAACAGTTGGTGGTGAAAAAATAAAAATAAAAGAAGAGGAAATCGTAAAAGAGGAAGGGGAGGAGTAGATGAAGAAGTAATATGATTAGAAGGGAAAGGAAAATGATGGTGAAGATGAGAGAGAGGCAAGTAAACTACGGATACAACAGTGATGAGAATATTTGCTATTGAAAGTGATGATGATGATGATTATGGTGATGGTGAAGAGAAGTATAGAGATGAATGTGATGACGATGGTGGTGATGATGACGAGAAAAGTATGGTGATGATGACGAGAAAAGTATGGTGATGATGATGATGAGAGAAGTATGCTGATGAATGTAAGTATAATAGTGATGGCAGAAGTAGAGTGAGTTAGTAAAAAATGATGATGGTGATGATGACGACGAGGAGAGAGAGAAGTTAGTATGTTGATGAAAATGAGTGAAGTGGGAGGGGGAAAGTGAGGCGAATGAAATAATTGAGAAGCGAACTCCGGAGATAATCCATGGAGGTCACTAAAGGGCAGGGATTAGAGAGAGAGAGAGAGAGAGAGAGAGAGAGAGAGAGAGAGAGAGAGAGAGAGAGAGAGAGAGAGAGAGAGGAAAGGCTTGACAGTGAAAGAGACAGGGAGAACACACACACACACACACACACACACACACACACACACACACACACACACACACACACACACACACACACACACACACACACACACACACACACACATACACACACACACAGAGAGAGAGAGAGAGAGAGAGAGAGAGAGAGAGAGAGAGAGAGAGAGAGAGAGAGAGAGAGATGGGGAAGGGGCTGTCATAATGGTGGTGAGAGAGTGAGAGCAAGAGAGTGGATGAGGATTGATGAGAGAGAGAGAGAGAGAGAGAGAGAGAGAGAGAGAGAGAGAGAGAGAGAGAGAGAGAGAGAGAGAGAGAGAGAGAGAGAGAGAGAGAGAGAGAGAGAGAGGAACGGGGATAGAAACGAAAAGAGAATGTGAGAAAAAAATCAAGAAAGCTAGGGAGATGGAAGGTAATTAAATAAACGGAGGAACAGTGACAAGCCTAATATAAAAATAAAAATAAAATAAAGAGAGACGAAAAAATGAGAACGAGATAAAACAAATTAGGAAGGTTTTCTGTCTAATCTTGGAGGAATCAATCACTTTAAGTTGTTCACCAATCAGTTCATATGTCTGAGGGTTTTCATAGCGTTGAGTGTTGTGTGTTGTTGTGATAAGCTGTTTCCTTCTAAGTTCATTCATTATCCTGCGACTTGACTCAACTTCTCGTATCAGAGTGTGACAACTTATAATACCCTTTTAGAAATAGGTGTACAGTCGCGGTCACAAGTCCCGCATCGAGTGAGTGAAAGTAAGCCATGGGAATGAATCATAATAATTTATGAACCAGCCAATAATACAGAAACAAAACCGCAGTTATAGTTTAGCACCATAATTTTCGAGGCCGTTTCATTGGAAGGTGTTGCAGGATTATTGGCCGTGATTGTACTGCACCAACCCATACCGCCAAGGGAGCTCCAAATATTCGGAAATGTGATACAACCGTTCCTGAGTAATTATGTCCCTCCCATCCTTTACAGTACTAAGTTGATTATAACAATGACTTCTTGCTGCTAATTTTAACCTGGCACCTTCCTTGTGACGGGAGAAGCCACCTAGGGGGGCTTGTGATACGATTGTCGGCTCACTGTAGACTTCTAACCGCTCCAAACCACGGCAGGAAACACCACTTATACTGAAGAGACGGGTTTTGTGGGATACATTGGAGTTAGTAGTTGCCTCTCTCTCGTTCGTAGACAAGATCACACTGGGCCCTCAACACACTCACCGTCAGACTGAGTTGTTGGCGACGACACTCCGTTTTTCCAGGTGGTGTGTTAAGGGGTTATGAATATGCAATACATTAACATATTCTGCATCTAAATTAACCCACAAGATGGTATTACATCATATTTTGGTGATGATGACGATGATGACATTACGCTCTTAATTATAATGTTGAGGGTTCATTTAAGATATGTAGCATTTGTATTGACATATATTTTTACGGTGATATTTGTGGCATTTTACTCAAGAATGATAATTAATCGTCAGGTACTCCACTATTGCACCGAAATAGTGTTCTAATAATTCCACTCTCATATAAATCTCAGGAGGGGAACTATTATCTTGCAAGACTCCATATTAAAACATAGAGGAATGTTGTGCTTGAAGTATTGTCTATTGTTTGGTTGAAATATTGTCTAGTGTTTGGTTCATTAGTACAAGTGAGTGTAAAACCATCAACCGTTACGAATCCCGACACAGAGTATGGGTATCTCTCTTTGGAAACGGTATATGCACCACACTGATAATAACTATGCATTGATATTTATACATGAGAGTCTGTATATATATTTTTTCATAAATACGTGTGCATTGGGGATTTAGTTTGTTGAGAGTAAAGCATACGGTGCATATAAAAATATAATAGCATACCGAACGGTGTATTATACAATACACCTGAAACACTTTGATGGATTTACGTTAATAACGGCAGTACAATTTTATTACATGTAATGGATTATGATCATAACAGTGGCGAAGATTTACTCTATCATATTGCGTCGCCTATCCATCCTCATATTCATAACTATTCTTATTATCAATACCTCGATGATTTTTGTGTTCTTACGAAAATAATTCATATTACTTTGGCGGTAATGTATTAGGAGAATGCATTACATGGATTGTTTTCAGTGTATCATCCTTTTATTGGTGAAGGAGAAGGTCTTGGGGACGGGAAGGGAGGCAAGAACTCAGCTCAGCTTTCATTGACTCCGTAGGTAAATACAGCAGAAATACAGCAACACATTTGTCATTCAACTACATGAATATTCAATAAAATTAGTAATATAATCTTCACATATAAGTAAATATTCAACCCTAACATAACTAATATATAAATCATCAACATCGACTGCAATAGTGCTGTGTGACCTCACCTGACCTCGTTTAACCTCCTCTTGACCCAAATTAACAAAGCTGTGACCTCGCTCCCCACCCCTCTCTCCTCCATACACAACTCACTTCTTGTCCCTTAATTTACCACTTCATCACCCCCATCCACCCTCGTCTCTCCTTCTGTTCACACACTGCTCACCTCTTCTCACCTCTTCTTTGCCTCTTTTCACTTCCCTCTCATCTATTCTAGCATTACTCAACTCATTTCACTTACCTCTTCGTCTCCATCATCTATTTCCTTTTCCAATCCTCTTATCTATCTATCTATTTCTTTTTCCAATCCTCTTATCTGTTAGCTCATGCCTTTTATTTTTGGTCTTGCCTCTTATCCTCATACTTTTATGCCCTCTTATCAACTCCCTTCTTCTACCATCAATATCCATTTCTTTCCATCCTTTTTTTCATCTCCGTGTTATTTCCTCTACATATCCTCTGCTAATCTTCTTCCACAAACAGTAAGCCTATCCCATCCCTGTCTGTCTATCCTCCTCAAATGGTTTCATCATTCTCCTCATCCTTCCATTTTTTCTTTCCTCCCCGTCCGATCTACCTTTTGTTCTCATCCATTCTTGTTCTCCAGTCGCTTTCCATATGTACTCCCAAGTCATTCATGCCCACCCCAACCTCCTCGCTTGTCCTGTCCTGCCCTGCCCTGCCCTGCCCTGCCCTACCCTACCCTACCCTACCAACACAGCACACGCGTTTATACAGTCTCCTCTTCATCCTGTTCTGGGCCTGAGATGAAATGATATTACCCACCCTCAGCATCCAACTCTCCTCACGTCGCGCGCACATTAATCTGTCCTCCGCTGTGAAAATGTGCTCAAAATCCTCACCCGTGCTTGGGAGTGCGTATTCGTTCATTTTGATTATAATGGCGAGTGGTTTCATTAGGTTTGGTTAGCGTAGAAATTCGAACCTATTGGACTGGTTAAGGTCGAGGTATACAGCTATTGTTATTTTTCTCTTATTTTGTGTGATTTGCATAGCGAGTTACTCCAACCATTGAATCATCTGTCGGTTAATTCTCCGCCACTTCTTCTCTTCTCGTGTGGGCTTGAAACGAAGACTGAATTACACCTGCTGCGGAAAATTGTAACTCTTTTATTTGCTCGTTGACAAAAGATTTATCTGGTCGACAGATCGTGAAATGAAAGAAACATGCAGCTAAGTTTAAATTGGATAACAGAGCAATAAGGGTCGTAGACAAGAACATAATTATAATCGTCTCCTGATGCTCGGGGTGTGAAGCCCATACTTTTTATATTATATGGCCGTCGTACCCGAGGCATTTGGACCCGACGATATGTTCTTGTCTACTGCCCTAGATGCTAAGAATGGCGGGGGTAAGTGTGCAAATACCGAAATAGGAGGTAATAAGTTGGAAAGTGTTCCTTATCGCATACTATTATACCAGTTATTGTACATTGTATTTACTCAAAGTGCAAATCCCAGTGTAGCGATTTTCTGCACTCAACCATATAGTAAAAAAAAACAAAAACAAAACAAAAGCTTATCAACACCCCTTGCAACCTTCATTATGTTGCTAGTTAGTTGCCAAAGATTTATGCTTATCGACTGCACGAGGGTCATTAAGGCAGACAACTACAAAGGGCTTAATTTGCAAGAGGGGAGGTCGTGTGAACTAAATGCACCTTCTTGGCTTTTACACTACTATATTTTGTGGCTATTGCCTAGGCTAAGTATTCTAGCCAGTCTTGGTTTAGTTAGTACACATAATATACAGAATATGCCTTATAACTTGGGTTAAGTGGACTACCTGTGTGCCATTATGTACATCGTTCCATCGCCATAGTTCTCTTTTACTTTGAGTAGTGGACGTTTCTTCCAATAATTACAATACTTAGAAACAAAGTACAACACAAAGTTCATATCTCTTTAAGATTGCAGATTATATATTTTTAACGCTTTAGACAAAATGTATTTAGGATGCCTGGTATATTTATGTATGTGTGTAAACGTATACATGTATGAGTAATAATCTACAAGCGGGCAAGATTAATTTTGCAGTTCTAAAATTCTCTTGGAAAATCAGACTTCATTAATGAACCCCAGCACGTTCACTGGCAGCTTCTGGTGTTTGATCCCAGCGACGCAGATCCTCAGGAACCTGGAATAAATCTAAGACGCCTCTCCAAAGACCCGAGGCAAAACTGTGGCGGAAAAGTCCCATAATAGGCAACAAGACCCTGATCAGAATATTACTGAGAAAACGCGCCGACCTGAGAACTAAAATTATAGTTTTTCGTAGGATATCGCTCGCTAATAATGGATTATCTTTCAATTGATTCGAGGGCCAATATAAGATGAGACATTTTTCGTTCTTATTTGCCCGGATAATATTGACAAAAAAAAACCTTGGCGAAGTCATGTTAATTGAAGCTGGTGTTGAGGCGAGAGGGTGCAGAGTGGAGGCTGTCTGTAAGGGCGGCTTCACTAGGCTAGTACGTGGGACAATAGACCATATAACAGTCTTGTGTGCCCCCACTCGAAAGTCGTCGAAATTAGTTTATGGAAATTAGACCAAATGAAATCACAAACTACCCCTCCTCACCATCCGTCCCCGCCTCCCTAAGCGCACGGCAGCAGCATCTTCATGATTGTCTGGGCTTGGTAAATTGTGAGTGCAGGATGAGGAAGGTAATAGGTTGTTGGCCGAGATTGCAGTGTTAATGTTTGTCGTGTGTTGATTACCCTGGCGACCCTAGGGCGAGGGCGTGCGGGTGCTGGCGTGACAGGGGCGTGCAAGGGTGTTGGAAGGGAGTGTGACAGGGACGTGCAAGGGTGTGTGTGTGTGTGTGTGTGTGTGTGTGTGTGTGTGTGTGTGTGTGTGTGTGTGTGTGTGTGTGTGTGTGTGAAGAGTCTGTGCAAGGGAGGAGTGAAGAATATGTTGAAGAGTGAAGCGAATGATGTGTAGATTGTGCACAGGGGTGTGTGAGAAGGGCGTGTGGAAGGATGGAGTGAGTCAGTGAGTGTATAAGGCGTGTGGAAGGATGGAGTGAGTTATTGAGTGTATAAGGCGTGTGGAAGGATGGAGTGGGTTTGTGAGTGTAAGGCGTGTGGATTGATGGAGTGAGTTATTGAGTGTATAAGGCGTGTGGAAGGATGGAGTGAGTCAGTGAGTGTATAAGGCGTGTGGAAGGATGGAGTGAGTCAGTGAGTGTATAAGGCGTGTGGAAGGATGGAGTGAGTCAGTGAGTGTATAAGGCGTGTGGAAGGATGGAGTGAGTCAGTTAGTGTAAGACGTGTGGAAGGATGGAGCGAGTCAGTGAGTGCAGGATGTATGGGGAAGGATACAGTGACTGAAGAATGTGTTGTGATGAGTATACATAGGGCTCAGTATAATCTGCCATAATTTGTTAACGTGTGCTAAAAAATATTCAATGATTTTTTGCTGTTATCTCATTCTATATTTATTAGAAAGGCTCCTTTATAATATTTTGTTCATTAACACACTGGAACCACATATGTATATTTAGTCAGTAAAGATAGCACACACACACACACACACACACACACACACACACACACACACACACACACACACACACAGACACACACACACACACACACACACACACACACACACACACACACACATTAATCCATGCACCACATCAAGCCTCAAAATAGGGCAAAAGTGTTGAGGTGTTTTTGATAAAGTTGATAAGCATAATCATTCATGCATTAAGTGGTGTTACAAGCAAGCCAAGCACCAGAGAGTCGAACCTTGATATCCTAAATACTTAATGAGAAACGAGCCGGTAAAGATGTAAGGAGTACGGGATCAGCTCGGAACCGATGGAGATAAAAGTGGGGGTCGGTCGGTCGGGTTGGCCTGAAAAGTCTGGGATGAGTTTCAGCCTCAAAGAACTAACTTCCCACCTAGCTCCTTCTCACTTGACCTGCCCCTCCCCCCCCCCTATTCCTCTCTCTCTCTTTCCACACTCTCCCTCTCTCTCTTCCAACTCTCTCTTTCCCTCTTCTCACTCTCTCCCCATTCTCTCTCTTTCTATTCTCAATCTCTCTCTCTTTCCACTCTCTCCCTCTCTCTCTGTCTCTCTCTCATCCAACTCTCTCTTTCTCTCTTCTCACTCTCACTCTCTTCCCATTCCCTCTCTCTCTCTCTCTCATCCCACTCACTCTCTCTTTCACACACACACACACACACACACACACACACACACACACACACACACACACACACACACACACACACCCTGTTGTTGTCATCGTCAGCGAGGAGATGTGATAGGAAAAGTCTCAGTCTCCCTCCATTTGCCCTCCCTTCATCCCTCCTCCTTCCTTTACCCTCACCATCTCCCCTCTCCCTCCTTACTTTGCACCTTCACAATTCACCTTTCTTCACACATTACACCTTCCATAGTCGTCTTCCTCCCTCTGTATATCTCCTCCTCGTCTCACATTGTACCTTCACCTTCCTTTCTCATGTTACACCTTCCTCCTCTGCTTCCTCTGACCTTTCTTCTTGCCATCTTCCTTTCTCTTCTCAATCCACCTTCACCTTCCTTCTCTCAATCCACCTTCCCTGTTCCCTCCATCATCCTTCGTCCCCTTTCCCCCCATATCCCTCCGCATCTCCCCCCCCCCCGCCCCTCCGCACCCTGTGAGTAGTTGCCCCGGGGGGTACTAATGGAGCACCCAACTGGAGCACCTCAGAGCACCTCAGCCCTGCCACTCACCTCAACATATTATACATCATTCTTTTCTAGATGATTGCACCTCGTCCACATCATACTCCTGTTTCAGTTTCACTCCTCCATGTCGCCTCCTCTTCCTCCTCTATCTTCATTACAGCCCCCTCTACTGCATCCCTTTCCTCATCTGCATCAATTCGCTCCTCTTCATTTCACTTCTAATCCTAAATAACCGCTCAACATCCTCAAATTTTCTCTCGTGAACCCTTTCTTGTGCCTAATCTTCACATCCCTCTATCACACTTCTAATTTAAACAACAACATCCTCTTCACCATGTCTATTCCATCTCTTCTACCTTCCTCTCTTAATTAAACTCACTTTGTCGTACTTCCTCGGTATGGATCGAAATGGATCTCTTGAGGAAAATATTTGCCCATGTAATTCTTTGTACCTCCACCCGAATTCCTCTTTTCATCACCTGACCTTCATTCTAACTTCTGTATGCTGTTCCATCATAATTTCATATCCTTTTCTTACTTTTTTTTTCCTTGGTCTCCTTCCCAGGCAGACTGTCAAACCTTTTCCATATTTCAATCTACTGTACTTCCCCAAACAAACCCTTCCCCTTTCCTAAGCCGTCAGTCAACCCCCTTACAACTTTCTGCTTCCTTCTCCGCCTTTCTCCGCCTTCCTTCGCCTTCCATCTCCTTCCAAACATGTAGATTCATCTCCTCACTCCATTCTAATTCATCCTATTTTAATTCCTAACAATTACCCACTTCCTACCCCTTCTCATTTCCAGTCCGCTTGTTACATCTCCTCCACATCTTAATCTCTTCCATCATCACCTCCGCTCCTCCTCACCTCTATCTCAACTCAACCTCCTTCCTTTCTCCGACTTTCCTTCCCTCCTTCCTCAATTCAACCTCTTTCCGTTCCTTCCTCCCCCCGACTTTTCTTCCCCCAGTCTCCTTCCTCAGACCTTCCCGTTCCTTCCCTTCCTCAATTCAACCTCTTTCCATTTCTTCCCCCTCGACTTTTCTTCCCCCAGTCTCCTTCCTCAGACCTTCCCGTTCCTTCCCGTCCCTCTTCTCATCCCTTTCCCCTGAGCAGAGAAAGTCCCCCTTCTCCAACTTCCCCTTCCTTGTACTGTAATTAAGACACTCCAAGAAAACCCCCTTAAGCTCAAAATCTTAATTTCTCTTCCGATTCCCCACTTAATTAACAATGCAATTAAAATGCCCAGTTAATTTCAATTTTCAAACTTCATTCCAGACTGATTATTCATTCCTCCTCTTGTTCCAGACATTTTTGACCTCTTTACATTTTTACGGTGGCGCTTAATTTCCAGCGAAGAGCAACTTTGTTAATAACTTATTTGCATTCACGGGATTTTTGCCGACTCACGTATTCAGCTACAGGAGGAGAAGCTGAGGGGCGGAGGACGACTTGGAGGAGGTAGTGGTGGTGGTGAGGGTGAGGGTGGTAGAGGGAAAGGAAGAGGAGATGGAGAAAGAGACGGATGGTGAGGGAGGAGGAGTTGGAGATGGAGGTGGTGGTGGTGGTGAGGGTGGTGGAGGGAAAGGAAGAGGAGATGGAGAAAGAGACGGATGGTGAGGGAGGAGGAGTTGGAGATGGAGGTGGTGGTGGTGGTGAGGGTGGTAGAGGGAAAAGAAGATGAGGCGGAGGAAGAGACTGACGGTGATGGAGGAGGGAAAGGGAGGGGGAGGAGATGGAGGAAGAATTGTAGGTAGAAGGGGGAAAGGAAGATGAGGAACGTGAAGAAATGGACGGTGAGAATAGGAGGAGGGAAAGAAGAGGCGCTTAGGAGGCAGAGGAAAGAAACAAGGAGATGGAGGAAGATAGAGACAGACATTGAGAAGAGAGGAAGAAGAAGGAGGAGGAGGAGGAAGAAGAAGAGGAGGAGGAGGAGGAGGAGGAGGAGGAGGAGGAGGTGGAGGTGAAAAATTAGGATGAATAATTATGAGGGAAGAGAAAGAGAAAGAGGAGTGCGGAGTTAGAAGAAGATGAGGTGCAAGAGGAATAAATGAGGAATTAAGAAAGACTTGAATAATGAGGGAGTGAGGGACTGTGAGAGATCGTTTTGAAGAAATAAGAGGAAAGAGGAGAAAATGAATAAATGGAGGAGAGTGAGGAATGGATGAGAAGGATGAGGATGAGGATGAGGAATAAAAGAGACTTGTAAGAGTATGATGTGGAAAAGTGGAGTGCGACTTGGAGGAGAAGAAAGTGGAGAAGTGGAATATGAGTCTGAGAAGAATGAGCAGCAGCAGTAAAGTGTGTGTGTGTGTGTGTGTGTGTGTGTGTGTGTGTGTTGGGTTGTTGGGTGCGTGTGTGTGTGTGTGTGTGTTGGGTGCGTGTGTGTGTGTGTGTTGGGTGCGTGTGTGTGTGTGTGTTGGGTGTGTGTGTGTGTGTTGGGTGCGTGTGTGTGTTGGGTGCGTGTGTGTGTGTTTTTTTTTTCATATTGAAATTAAATGTGGTTGTTATTGAATTGGGAGTTACTGCTTCTTTCAGGCTATACCCAAGAAGCAGACAGACCATCTTAGTATAGATAGTCTGACTTGTTGTATAGTTTAAGGGAATTTGACGCTGTTAATATCCTCCTTAAGGGGTTAGTACAGTGTTGGTAAATCTGGAGCAACTGATTCCTCCATACTGTTCAGAGCAACAAACCACCATTATATTTGCTAATCTAGTTGTGTTTCCTGGAATGGTTTGGAGGAATCAAGACACTCTAATGTACCAAAAGTGTATTACCTCCTTAATAGCCAGTGTTCAGACCTCATTCACACAGTCAGCCTCACACACACATCATTGATTCCATTACATATTTATAATCGCCCAAAGCAGATTACTTTACTAATTAAATATATTTAGATTAATTCCATTAATTAGGTGAAGCAACAGACCGCCGCCGCTCACCTCCATTTTCACTGTGATTGTGCCTTTTCACACCTTAAGGTTCAGTAAACACAAGGATTATGTCTATTATAATCTGACCTTCAATTAATATTCATTCCTTTGGTGAGTAATTTTGCATAATAAAAATCTGAAATGCAGAGATTTCTCTCGTCGTCCTTCGGGTGTTCGAATTCTGAGAGTTTTATCATTGTTTAGCCCATTTATCTCGGGAAATAATCACACTCATTAAGAGCTTCTATTCATTGATTTGATACACGAGTGCATAATTAATATTCGGTAATGAATACTGTGACCAAAATTTTAGCTGATGATAAATTAATTTCGAGCTTCACACATTGGTTAACGTGCTGTAAGAGATCAAGTCAGTGTATTCACTATGGTGGGTCGGTGTTCAGTATCGGTTCAGTCAGAGGAAAGTTTACTGATGTCCCAACCTTGAATGTCTGGTATAGGGTCCTTGGTGGAAGGTGCTTTTAACACTTTGACTGCCGTTGTCTATATTTGTGACTAAATTCTAACTCCAGACGATTTCATTTTACCAGAGAACAATTCAAGATATCATGGATTTTAAAAGTATTTTGGTTAAGTAGAATATTAGCAGTATCATCTCTTAACGTGTGTCTTAGTTAACTACATATAATATTTAATCACCAATAGCTAAATTTTTTTGTCACGACACTCAGAAATGGCCATCAGAGAAGTTCCCACTGACAGAACACCATAAACTTGTAATATATGACATAAAAAAAAGCAAATATCAGGCACCAAAGGACTAACTCGACGAAGCAAAATTGGACCCGCCCGATATGAGTGTCGTCAAACAGCTTCCATTCGACACAAAATCAGTGTTCATTCCTGATAGCTAACACTGTGTTCCCGTGTCAGTCACTCTACACTTCTGTCACCCCTGGATCGAGCAGTCATTGATCGACATCGGAAAAAGCTGTCAGTCACCATCAGCTACACCGGCATGATATGTGTCGGATGGAGGCTGTTTGACGCTTATCCCGGACTACTCGTGGCTCTTTATGTGGTGGAGAATACAACGTGCACTCTGTCCAAGGCATATATATTACGTGTAGTAGACCTGACCTGCTCTGGAGATGATAGGCGTGGAGACTGTGTGTGTGTGTACAGTACAGTAGGTTCCTCGGGCAAGAAAGGTTTGTGGTGTAAGGTATGATAATGACAGTGAGTGGTGGTATCCTTTAGTCGTCTCTGGGGCCATTGGATTTATCATTGCCATAGCCAGCCTACACCATGACCTCTACTGAATATGGTCACGACACGAATATGACTTGTGTATATTATCCTACCTTTATCTGTTCTGTTTGTTATCTGTCCTTCTGTCACTGTAGGTATGTTTGTGAGGGCATGAGCAGTCAGATTCGAACCCGTTTACTTAAGGTGATTTAATCTGTTTTGTCCTGACTAACTCAACCCAACTCAAGTGTAATGAATTTTCCACTAGTTTTATTTTTTAACCCAAAGGATCAACTCAGTATAAATGATCTTTCCACAATCTAGCTCAAATTTAACCAAGTCTGCTCAGTCCACCGTAACCTAACAGTATTTAATTAACTTTACCAGTATTACCCACCACCTCATCTTCATTCACCTCACTTCTCTTCTTCTCAGCTTACTTCATTTCAGTTCACCTCTCCTTTCCCCTCGCCTCCGTTCAGTTCATTTCTCCTCCCCTCAGTTTGCTTCCCCTCCCAACCACACTTCTCTTTCCCTCCCCCATCACACTTCACTTCCCTTCCCCACCACATTTCACTTCCCTTCCCCACCACACTTCACTTCCCCTCCCCACCTCATTTCACTTCCCCTCCCCACCACACTTCACTTCCCCTCCCCACCACACTTCACTTCCCCTCCCCCACCACATTTCACTTCCCCTCCCCCACCACACTTCACTCCCCCTCCCCCCACCACACTTCACTCCCCCTCCCCCACCACACTTCACTCCCCCTCCCCCACCACACTTCACCACCACCACCACCACCACCACCATCTCCTCTCAGCACACCAAATGCAGTTGAGGCCTCACTTAAAACACCCCGGAGCAGGTTAAATTACACTCGTATAATGACATTTATAATCACCCGCTCCCAGTCTTTTGCCGTCTCCCTCTACACTGCTTCGGAACAATTCAATTTGCATTTGCATATATAATCCAACTTGTGTCACTTTTTTTCTGAAAACTCGTGAAAGGTCATTTACACTCTAAATTAAAACCGGGTATTTATACTCTTGAGCGTTTCTGCCACTTTTTTGTCTTTTCCTTTTTTTTTTTTTTTGTCATTTATGGGTGGCGGTCAAGGGACATTAATGATTTCGAGTTATGAAGCTTATTAATTGGTAATATCAGCTGCATCCTCAATTAATTTTGCACGGCATTATCAACTTGAGTTTTACGACCTCAGGTGTTGGTTCTGTGATGGGATGAGGCTTGACAGGGTTCCTCTGGCTTTGTGGTACTGTGGTGGGGTGGTAATGTGGTAGGGGGTAGTACTGTGGTTATGCTGTGGTGGGGTAGTGCTGTGGTGGGGTGGTACTGTGGTTATGCTGTGGTGGAGTGGTGCTGAGGTGGGGTAGTGCTGTGGTGAGATGGTACTGTGATAAGAGGTAGTGTTGTGGTGAGGTGATGCTGTGGTGAGGTGATGCTGTGGTGAGGTGGTGCTGTGGTGAGGTGGTGCTGTGGTGAGGTGATGCTGTGGTGAGGTGATGCTGTGGTGAGGTGGTGCTGTGGTGAGGTGGTATTCTGGTGAGGTGATAAGTGAAATAAAAGGATAAACCATTTTTTCCCCGAGAAGAACAAGAACAGAAACGTTAAACGAGAAAGAAAAACGTAAAACGAGTGTTCACATAACCAACGCGAGTAGAGCAAATACACACACACACACACACACACACACATACACACACAGAAACGCGACTCACAACACAAACAACACTGCTACGTCCTCTAAGCTAAAAGCAACATTATTATTATCATACATAAGATTAGGATTTGTGCTCATGTATTCAAATGAAGTTCTCAAATCTCTTGCTCCTAGCGACACTTAGCTTAATTTGGATATAATGTAATATCTCCGAGCACTTAGCACATTTAGGCAAAATATACTCGCGTTTACTTGATTATACCGAGTGTGTTCTCATCTTTCATGATATCTTTTAAGAATGAACATACTGTATAGTGGTTCGGACCTTATTATTATTATTATTATTATTATTATTATTATTATTATTATTATTATTATTATTATTATTATTATTATTTTGGTTTTTGTTTTATATTTTGATTTTCCTTTTTTTGTTCATATTATTTTCGTAGTTCTTATTGTCGATAACATTTATAAAAGAATATAAGTAGATAAAACCCGTGCTCAATTAGTTACACCTCCAGTGAAAAAGAATAACACGTGAGGGAAGGAGTTAATAATGATTATCACAAAGCATCAGTTGAACCTTTTTACTGACATCTCATTTCCTGCTTATTGTGCTTCAAGGCGGAGTGTTTATGATAATGTATGCTTTCCTTTTGACGCCACTACTCTCATTTGCAAATTAATAGCCAAAAAACATCCTCGTGTGTTGCTGCTCATTTGATTAACGTCAGCCAAGGTTGAGTGAACTGCTGTCCAACCCTTCCTTCCTTCCTTCCTTCCTTCCTCAACATTATTTATTTATATTCACAACTAGAATAAATAATATCGTCCGCATTATACTGTTAAACTCTACAGAAAATTTCCCCATTGTATTATCAAGATTTGCTTAATTAACAGCGACCATAATAATATCATGTTTTAAAACTCTACCTAAAACTGTCCACATGTATAGTATAATCAAGTTGTACTAAAGTCATTCAGGTGTCATTTCAAATTCTACACACAATATAATCAAATCCTGCGAAAGAAGATCTCAAGAATATTGGCTCAAGTTCTACATAAGACAGTCCAGTATTTTCAAACTCGGCCTAATATAGTCCATATACTTTTTTATCTCTCTGCAAAAAGAACGTCTTCACGATTCTTTAAATTCTACGTAAGACCATCCACATATATATTTTTGCAACTTACCGTAAAGATCATTTACATTTACTTTCCCAACTTCCTGTAAAGAAACTGACCAGTTTTCCGTCTGCCAAGTTAGTTTCTGGAATATAATAACGTCCCTGGTGAAATAATCTGAAACGTGAGCGTCGCTTCATAATGCAATCACGTAAATATTGTTTGCTCAGGGGATCGCGAGGTGGTAGTGGTGGTAGTGGTTGGTTGGAAGGGAGGTGAAGGGATGTTACGAAGGGGACGGAGACAGATTCTATGTGGAAAATAGTGGTGGAAGGAAAGGAGTGGGGTGGTAGGGGGAGGGTTTCCAGAGAGGTTGAGATGGAGAGAGGTTGATAGATTAGTGTGGGTGGGTGGGAGTGGAGTTACAAAGAAAGCGTGGTAGACATGGGTTGCAGGGGAGGTGAGGTAAGGGTGGAGGGGAGCTGGCACGAGGAGAACGGGGATAGTGTGTGGAAGGGGCTGACAGCTAAGGGCTAGGAAGAGCCAAGCCTACACTCACTGGATAGATAATAAACTTCTCTCTCTCTTCTCTCTCTCTCTCTCTCTCTCTCTCTCTCTCTCTCTCTCTCTCTCTCTCTCTCTCTCTCTCTCTCTCTCTCATTTTTATCATTACTTTTTTCGCCCAAGAAGTTTGAAAGATTAAGACATGAAGTACTGTAATTAATATGCTCCTTGGAGTTTAGTTTTCGGGAAAGATGGAGAAGTTTTGACTGAGTGTGACTTTCTTTTCTTACCGTATTTCTTTCCTTCTGTGCCGGCCAGAATGTCAAGTTATCATATTTGTTTCATTAAGAGCTGGAAAGAGTTGGAGGGAAGATGCGGCAGGACGGGGAGTTGAGATGGAAGGAAGGAGAGAAAAAGGAGAAGAGGAGGAGGAGGAAGAGGAGGAGTAGGAGGGGGAAGAGAACTCAGTGGATGGAATGAAAGAAAGAACTGAGATAAGAGAATAATAATGTTGAAAAGGAAGAGGAGGAACGGAGGGAGAGGAGAAGGAGGAAGGGAATGGTAGAGAGACATAAGAGACAAAAGATCAGCAGAAGAGGAGATAAACAGCAACAGCACTAGGAACATACATACGATAATACGAGAAAAGAATTTGCTGGAGGAAGAAGGCAGATAATTGACTGAAAGGGAAAGTACAGTTAAGGAAAGAGAATTAAGACAGAAATGGAAGCAAAGCCGATCAGAGGAAAAGGAAATGTAGACAGCAGAAGCACCATCAACACTAGGAATGGAAGGTGTGATAAGAGGGACGAGGAACAAAAAATAAAAAATTAAAAAAAAAAAAAAAAAAAAAATGAAGGAAAGAGACCCACCCGTCCAAAGTAAAAGAAAAAGAATGAAAAATCTGCGAGGAGGGAGAGTTGATTCCTAGTGGGGAGAGGAAGGGGACGAGGAGGATATGAGGGTATTACTGACTCCTCCCCCACCACCACTGTGCCAGATCCGACATAATGCTCGTCCCTTGGTGAGTGAAAAAAATGTTTTTGGAGAAATGCAGACAATATTTCATACGGAGCTTCAAAATCCATTTATTTTTGTCGAAGTGGGGGAAGGGTAGATTTTTCATTTTTTTAGGGCATACCTGATGTGTAGAGATTTATTGGTTGGGTAAACATGAGAGGGGAAGAGAAGCTGCTGTTGTGTCTGCCCCTAGAGTCCACCCACCCACACCCTCCACCCACACCCTCCACCTGCCTCCTTTATTAGTTAAGAGGCAAAGTGGGAAAAAAATAAGAAAGAGTGTTTTTTATATATATACAGTATACAGAATACCAACTCTTTAACCTTTCCATTATCGTTGTATTGTCTCAGGCGAATACAATATCTTCGTTCTGAACATAATGTTTATCTTATTTGATTCATGTAGTAAATTAAAAGGAGGAAGGGGACAATAACATAATATAGCCGGAGTTAGATATATTGTACAAGCCTCCAGTAAGGACATAATTTGTTGTGGGTAAATTGAGGTCTATGTTGTACCTTTTAAAACAATGCCACAACAGTTGATTTCCTTATGATAGCTACTGAGACACACTTCATCTAATAACTCTCTCTCAGATAGAGTTCGATGTTATCCTAAACGAACACTGTTGCTCGTATTGTATCAGGACGTTTTCCACAAGCTGTCGCCAGAGGTGTCAGAGTTGTTCGCGTGAGGAGAGCACCGATAGTTTGTTAGTGTCGATGGTACGTAGTCGACATATAGTTTGCAGGAATCTATAGCCCTCCATTTCTTCCTGTTACAGATAATCCCAAGCTAAAAGAGTATCTACAATAAACCATTCTCAGTCAGTTTTAAGTCAGTTTTCTTTTTTGTGGAAGAACATCAGGTCTACAGATTTCAGATTTGAAAGGCAGCATCCTATCGTAGATTAGGAAACGCTGTAAATATACAAGGAGAATAGAATTATCAGTATTTATTGTGTGAAAAGCTGTACTCGTGTTCACTTTCACCTTCTCACTCTCCTTCTCCTCTTAAGGGCCAATAGGTCTTGCAATTATTTCAGTGTCTTCTGTATTCCTTTGTATCATTTGTATTCCTCATCTTATAGTGTACCACAACTCCCTTCTCGTACCCCTCCTTCTCCTCCTCCTCCACCACCACCACCACCACCACCATCTCTGCCGTCTCCTCCTCCTCCTCCATCTCACTTTTAACTTTACCCCACCGTCATCATTATCATCATCATCATCATCACCATTATACTTTTTCGTCTCTCCCTCCCCCTCCCATGCTCGGCAACCTCATCTTCCTCCTCCTCCTCCTCCCACTCCCACTCAGACCAACTCCATCTCTTATTCTCCCATTGGTCCACAAAATGCATAAACACGTCTTCAGATCCTTTGAGAGTTGAGAGGGAGAAGGGGGGAGGGAGAGAGGGATGAAGGAGGAGGCATAGGGGAGGGGGGAAGGGAGAGAGGGATGAAGGAGGAGGCATAGGGGACGGGGAGGGGGGGGAGGAGGAAGGAAGTAGGCTGCAGGACAAGGGGGGGGGAAGGGGAAGGGGGAGGGGGAGGAAAGGAGGAGATGAGGTAAGGTAAAATAAGCTAAGGCGAGACAGAAAGAGAGAAGGGTTGGGGTAACTTAAAGGGGGAGGGAAGGAGGGAGGGAGGGAGTGGGGGGGGTGAGTGGAAAAATAGCAGAGAAGAGCATCCCATTGTTTTTGTTGGCCATTCCAATTCCCGGAACGCCAACATTCCTCTGTTTGCCGCAAAGACTTTCGACAAAATTATGACAAAATCTTCGACGCTCTTCCTTAATAACGTATGAATATTCAGCACAACTCACTCAAAAGATATAAATTGCCACTCTGTCGGGGCCCCCTCAAAACTCGGCCCCTCCCCTCCCCTCCCCTTCCATTCCTTCCTCAGACCTCAGACCCCCTCCCTCCACCTAAGACTTCTACACCTCCACCTCCTCCTCCTCCTCCACCCACACCTCTCCTCCTCCACCTCCTCCTCCTCCACCACCCACACCTCTCCTCCAGCTTCCTACTAGTTAACCTCCTCTTTAACCCATTCATTTTCACCTCACTTTCCTTTCACTTGACCAAACACCTGCCAATCCCTCACTGTTCCTGCCATTTCTTCCTTCGCATCTCATTCTTCTCCTCATTCTACTTCTCTTTCTTCTCTTTTTCATTCTACTTCTCTTTCTCATTCTATTTCTCTTTCTTCAGCTCCTCCATCTCCTTCTATTCTTTTTTCCCTGTTTCTCTTCACTTTTTAGTCCTCTTTTCGAGTCTCTTCTTATCTCCTGTACTCTTCTAAGATCTGTTCATTAAGTCCTTCCTCTACCACTTTTCATCCCTCCATCTCAGTCCTCACTATTCACCCTCTCCCAGTCCTCACTATTCACCCTCTCCCAGTCCTCACTATTCACCCCCTCCCAGTCCTCACTATTCACCCTTTCCCATTCCCTCTTCTGTCTCTTCCGTCATTCCTCCTCCCCCCTTCCCCCCTCACTCCTTCCAGCCCCCCCCCTCCTTCCAGCCCCCCCCCTCACTCCATCCAGCCCCTCCTCTCCCACTCCCCCTCACTCCTTCCAGCCCCTCCTCTCCCCTCCCCCCCCTCACTCTTTCCAGCCCCTCCTCTCCCCCTCCCTCCCTCACTCCTTCCAGCCCCTCCTCTCCCACTCCCCCTCACTCCTTCCAGCCCCTCCTCTCCCACTCCCCCTCACTCCTTCCAGCCCCTCCTCTCCCCCTCCCCCTCACTCCTTCCAGCCCCTCCTCTCTCCCCTCCCTCACTCCTTCCAGCCCCTCCTCCACTCTTGCCAGCCCCTCCTCTCCCCCCCCCCCCTCACTCCTTCCAGCCCCTCCTCCACTCTTGCCAGCCGTCGCACACTTAAACTTAGTCTTTCATTTTTGTGTTGAGTCAAAATGAAGCAAATTAGTGTTAGAAGCAGTCAAGGGAACTCTCTCCTGCCCTCTCGTTATCTCTACTCTCATCTCTTTCATATTCCACTTTCTTTCTTTTCTCTAGCTTTCTCTCTTCATTTTTTTTCTTGGTTTCGTAAATAATTCCTTGGTTTTCCTTTATCCTACCGTTTTGTTTGGGTCTCATATATATTATATCCCGGTCTTGTTTTGTCATTTTGTCAACATAAGGGGAGATTTTCTTGTTGGAAAATTGGAGGGCTTCTGATTGCTCCTAACTACACCAGAAAACAGACGCCCTCATTGGTACTAATAGGAAATCTGTTTCATGACATAGTTTGGAGGAAGCAGAGACCTTCCTATTCACCAACAAAAGAAACTCCCCTTAAAAGGCATCTTAGTCTGGCCATATAAATATTTACATGCTAAATACTTTCTAAATACAAAATTACATGTATAAACCAAGTGTATATTATTTTTACCCTATGTAATGTTATCTCAAACTAATCTTGTATTTTCTTTCTTTTCAGGTGAGTATTGGTTTGATGGGACAACGTAACTTAAGGAGAAGTGGAAGTAGTGGAATAATGTGGTAAGTTGAAGTAGTGGAATAATGTGGTAAGTTACGTAGTTAATCTAGTGAAGTAATAATGTAAGGAGAGGTGGAAGTTGTGGAATAATGTGGTAAGTTGAAGTAGTGGAATAATGTGGTAAGTTACATAGTTAATATAGTGAAGTAATAATATCAGAATAGGTAGACAATAATTCTCCTCCAGTATTATTTACGTTAAGGGGGTAATTCGCTTTTGTTACGATGGAGTGCCTTGATTCCTCCAAAGTATGCTAGGAAACAGGACCAGGAGAGCAAAAATAATGGTGTTCTGTTGCTTGGAATAGTTTGGAGGATTCAGTTGCTCCAAATTTACTAACACAGAATTTCCTCCTTAAGGGGATAGTATACATTTAGGAGAGCCTTGAATCCTCCAAAGTATATCAGAAAACAGAACAAATGAATAAATGTATTGGTGTTCTGTTGCTTCGAATAGTTTGGAGGAATCACTTGCTTCAGATTAATCACCAACAACAACATTATATTGTATACTTTCTTATTAGTTTGTCTGTTCTTTTAATCAAGGGGAAACTACAGTGTTGGTTTCTCTTCAATCCAATTATCTGCAGACTTTATCTTTCTACTTTTCTCCGTTCTACTTCTCTCCTCTCTGATTTCCTCTCTTTTTCATCTTCCCTCTTCTTTCCTCTCTTTTCCTCTCCTCTCCCCTGTCTCTCCTCTCTGATTTTCTCTTTTTCTCTCCCCTCTTCTTTCCTCTCTTCTCCTCTCCTCTCCTCTCCTCTCTGTTTTTCTCTTTTCCTCTCCCCTCACCTCTCTCTCCCCTCTTCTTTCCTCTCCCCTTCCTCTTCTATCCTCTCCTCTCCTCTCCTCTCCTCTCCTCTCTCCTTTGCTATCTTTTCCTCACCCCTCTTCTTTCCTCACTTCTCCTCTCCCCTCGCTCCCTCTCCTCTCATTCACTTCCTCCACACACTCTCTCTCCCCTTGTTATGTATACACGTACTTTTTCCCCCTCCTCTTCCTTTTACTTCCCTCCTTTTCTTCCTTACTTTTCTCTCCGGCCGGTTTGATGTCCCGCTTCTGTTACCTCATTATCCCTCATTTTTTCCCTCCTCCTGCTTCCCTCGCCTCTACCATCATCATCATCATCATCATCATCATCATTATCATCATCATCAATATTCTTGTCCCCTTCTTCAATCTTCTATGTCTCCTATTTATATATATTAATTTTTACCTATCGCAAATATTATAAAGTAAGGGAAATTATTATGTTCCAAGTTTTGATCGAATTAGTGACTCAGATTGGTGGTTCCTGTATTTGGGAAGTGATGTGGTTGTCATAAAATTGTGTCAAAATAGTTCAACCTTTTCTATCTGAGTGGTTCAAATATTCCTCTCAATGAACTTGTGTATAATGTTATGTAATTTTTTCCACAATATTTTTCGAGGAGAAGTTCGTAATTAAACTTTTTTTTTTTTACAGGTATTATTGTGTTCTTTGGTAAAGTTCTTGTTAATCCTACTAAAGAGTGTGGTATCCAATTCACTCCCCTGTTCAGTGTTTAAGTGTCGATTTGCCTGTCCATGTTATCGTCTGTGTCCAGAACCAATTACAATAATATACATACTTGGTGAATTTTCACAAACTTGTTCTAAACTATAGTGTCACACTGCAGATTTTCATATATATATATATATATATATATATATATATATATATATATATATATATATATATATATATATATATATATATATATATATATATATATATATATATATATATATATATATATTCGCGTCGTTTCATGCCTTCACTCCCTCCAAAATGAGTTTTTCCTACATTTACTTCAAGGGTTTTTACCATAGCTGATGCGCATGTTAGATTGGCCTATGCAAGAATATTGCAAACTTTACATTTTACCAGCCTTTACCCCCAGGCTTCACAACCCTTTTACCAGCCCCTCCAAAATAACTTGGGTTCCTGCCCGCCTAACTCCTCATTTGCGAAGTATAATATTATACTACATAATTACACAGTATATATCTTAAAATTTTACTGGCTGCCACCAACTGCTACTCTAGCTTTTCATTTACGCCTCATTAAGACACAGATATAATAACACAGTAAGTATTAGAGTTATTACACATTAGACTGTATTTTGGAGCAGTGACTATGTACGGAACACAACATGGTTATAAAGTGTGCCTGACGTCTACTGTACTGCAGGATGTATAGTTAAATACATAAATATGTCCTTTGGCAGCTCGTGATACTTTCCCCTTTCATCACATCAACATCCAGTCGTATATTTGCTGAGAATTGAGCAGATCTACAGTGAAATGTTCTGTATTTATTATCTGGTCTACAGTCAAAGGTCAAGTTTAGTTCCATAATGTATAGATACTTCTTATACGCGTCTTTTATATTATTCACAGCAGAAGTAGATTCATTACTAAAGGGTAAATAGAACTGAAAACTTTAATTAATGTGGAGTTTGACGTGTTTTCATCGTCAGTAATTTTTTCCTTCATAGTTTAGTGATCATTATTACTATATCATCATCTTAAATTTTGTGTTCCCTGTTTCTCTGTATTTTTTTCTCTCCCTTTTCATCCACCTGGCTTGTGTTTTATTTTCTATTTCTTACCTGCCTTTAATTTTCTTGCAGGTTCAGTCTTTCTTCACTTTTATCATTTCGTCGTTCATAATCCTCCTGCATATTATCATCTCGCACTTGTTTTTTTTTTTCTCTCTCTCTCTCTCTTGCACT
>JAWQEG010003868.1:22500-27500 GCA_033782935.1 Petrolisthes cinctipes | reverse complement strand
GTACGGTACCCCCTCCCTCCCTCCCTCCTCCGCCTCTCTCTCTCTCTCTATCTCTCTCTCTCTCGTGCCTCTTTCCTCCCTCTCCCCTCCCCACCATCGCCTCTCTCGGCCCGCCTCCTCGCTAGCTCTACCATCAGTCTCACCAGGGTGGACAGAGGAACGGGAGTGTTGTTTAGTCCACTCCCACGCCGTCCCTGTCCCTCTATTTCTTTATTCTTGTTGGTGGTGGTGGGGCAGAGATGCACTTGAGATGTATACCCTCCCGATGATGTAAGTGGATATAGTGTCAAGTGATGGTGTTGAGGTGAAAATACAGGTTGAAAGTGAATCAAGGTCAACTGAGCCCAGCCTGCCGTCCGCGTCGTCGTGTTTGTTGGAGTCAGCGTGGTGGTAGTGGTAGTGGTGGTAGTGGTTGGTTGGTTGGTTTAGTCGGACATACACACACACACACTACCAGCCAGCTCCTCCTCCTCCTCTCATCATCATCAGCCTGGCTCCCTATACCGACTATGGTGTTATGTAGCTGTGTGTGGTGGGGTGTTGTCCTGCCTGCCCTGGGACCCTGACACACACACCCGCTGCAGGGAGACGAAGGAACCTGGAGGAGATAGGTGGTGTGTCCTTTGTTTGGGCGTGGGCTGGCTTACACCGCCGCTCACGTCAATACCACACACTCGCCTCTCTCTTTCTCTCACTCTCTCTCTCTCTCTCTCTACTCACTCACTCCCCCCGCCCTTCCCTACTACTACACATAACACACACACACACACACATATACTCCACTTCCTCGGCCCTGTGTGTGGATGGAGTTGTGGTGGTGGTGGTGGTGGAGGAGTAGCGTGCTTGGTGGAGGGGGGAGAGCATAGGGGTCACAGGCTTCAACTTCACATTCTACACTACTCAAATCGATCAGAGCCACATTATTCCCTCCTAGTTGGTTGGCTTCCCGTATAACCAACCAACTAACTAACCAACCAACTCTTTTTAAACCACAGTGTCGTCTATATCACACAATATTATTTAAAGTGGTGGGGTTGGCTAGGTGTTTTCTGTGCCAAGCGTCCCGTGTGTTTGTGTGTGTGTGTGAGAGAGAGGAATACGCAGAAAAGCTAATATTGGTTGGTGGTGAAAGAGGTACGGTAGTTGTGGTGGGTGGTGGTGGTGGTGTTGGTGGTGATAGTGGAATTAGCATTGGTGACGGTAGGATGAAACAGAGAGAGAGAGGGAGGGAGGGAGGGGTGAGTGTGTGTGTGTGTGTGTGAAGGGAGTGGTAGTTGAGCTGACTCACAACCAACCAACTTCTCTCTCTCTCTCTCTCTCTCTCTCTCTCTCTCTCTCTCTCTCTTATATCGTGTGGTTGGTGAGTGATGGGTGTTAACTGACTCATATTATACCTCACAGTGTAGTGGTGAGTGAATAGAGGAAGTTATTGAGTGAGTGAAGAATCCGTGTGAAAGTGATTCCTAATTATTTCCCTCAGTGTAAAATAGTAGTAGTGATGTGTGAGTAAGGAATGGTGTTTAAGTAGTAGTGGGTAGTAGTAGCAGTAGCTGAGGAAGTGAGTGAGTGAAGAAGTCGTGTGAAAGTGATAAATAATAATTTCCCTCACAGTGTAGTAGTGGTGGTTGATGTCGGGTAGTAGTAGTAGTAGTGGTGGTTGATGTTGTGGTAGTGGTAGTAGTAGTAGTGGTTGATGTTGTGGTAAGTAGTAGTAGTGGTTGATGTTGTGGTAGTAGTAGTGATTGATGTTGTGGTAGTAGTAGTAGTGGTTGTTGTAGGGTAGTAGTAGTAGTGGTTGTTGTTTGTTGTAGTAGTAATAGTAGTGGTTGATGTTTGTGGTAGTAGTAGTAGTGGTTGATGTTGTGGTAGTGGTAGTAGTAGTGGTTGATGTTGTAGTAGTAATAGTAGTAGATATTGTTGTAGTGTTGAGTACAGCAAGTGTCAGACATTGACTCGTATGCACAAGAAAAAGGCCTTGAGTCATGTTGGTTACCCCCTGACTCACCCCTCCCTGTACACACACACACACACACATATACACACACACACACACACACACCTCAGGCTACACGCAGTCAGCCAGTTTCTCAGCCACTCTACAGCCATACACAGCCACTCTCTCTATTCATACACAGTCACTTTAGTTATACACAGCTACTCTTTAGTTATATACAGCCACTCTCTATTCATACACAGCCACTCTTTAGTTATACACAGTCACTCTTTAGTTATACACAGCCACTCTACAGACATACACAGCCACTCTTTAGTTATACACAGCCACTCTAGACATATACAGCCACTCTTTCACAGCCATATACAGCCCGTCTAGTACTCCAGCCACTTCTTTCACAGCCACTCTTTACAGCCTTACACAGGCACTTCACAGCCAAGAAACAAATACTACTACTACTAGGCTACACACACACACAGAGTCAAGATGGCCGTCGGCGCAACTTTCAACACACACACACACACACACACAATAATTATATAATGCTTCCTCTTTCTGGGGAAGTGGGACCAACCAAATTACCAACCCCACTCTCTCTCTATTATTATTATTATGTTTTATTTTATTACCCTTCTTGTCTACGGTGAGAGAGAAAGAGAGAGAGAGAGAGAGTCGTAAGCTTTCGTAGTTTGGGTGGAAGTGATCGTGTGAGAGAGAGAGAGAGTCAGTCGTAAGCTTTCGTAGTTTGGGTGGAAGTGATCGTGTGTGTGTGTGAGAGAGAGAGAGAGTCGTAACCCTTCGTTGTGTGTGTGTGTGTGTACTGGCATAGATATACATACATACATACATACAGTCCCAGGTTAAAGTAAGTGTTGTTGTTGTTGTTGTTGTGGTGAATCATCTGACATACATACATACATACCAGTGAACAAATTACAACACGTATTCTTCCTGTCTCATACATACATACATATATGCATTAGGGTATTAAAAGCACACCTTGATTATTATTATTATTATTTATTATTATTATTATTATTATTATTATTTATCTAGTCCTGTTTCCTGGCATACTTTGGAGGAATCAAGGCACTCCAACGTACCAAAAGTGACCCTGTGATCGTGTATGAAAATTGGAGGCTTCTGATTCCTCCTGAGTATGCCACGAAACAACACACAAGCTCCTTACATATAGGTGTGTGTAGTTGATATATATATTTTATTGTGTGTGTGTTGGCAATATTTCAAGGACTCATTTACCACTAATTTTCTGACTACATCACTCATAAAATTGGAGGTAAATGAGTCCTTGAAATATTGTCACGAAACACACACACACACACACCTGTAGTCAGAACACACACACACAACACACCTATAGTCAGAACACACACACACACACACACACCAATAGTCAGAACACACACACACACACACACACACCTATAGTCAGAACACACACACACCAATAGTCAGAACACACACACACACACCCAATAGTCCAGAACACACACACACACACCTATAGTCAGAACACACACACCAATAGTCAGAACACACACACACCTATAGTCAGAACACACACGACACACACACCAATAGTCAGAACACACACACATACAACAATAGTCAGAACAAACAAACACACACACAACAATAGTCAGCACACACACACACACACCAATAGTCAGAACACACACACACACACACCCCAATAGTCAGAACACACACACACACACACACCAATAGTCAGAGCACACACACACCTATAGTCAGAACACACACACACACACCAATAGTCAGAACACACACACACACACACCTATAGTCAGAACACACACACACACATACACCAATAGTCAGAACACACACACACACATACACCAATAGTCAGAACACACACACACATACACCTACCAATAGTCAGAACACACACACACATACACCTATAGTCAGAACACACACACACACACACACACACACACACACCTATATGGAAGGAGCTTGTTTCGTGGTATGGTCAGCAGGAATCAGAAGTTTTCAATTTACATACACGGATCGTCCTCAAGTTATCTGAATCCCAGGTGTGTGTGTGTGTGTGTATTTAATAATTTATATACATATAGATATTTTAATTTTAAAGTGTGTGTGCAGCTAGTGATTATATATATTTATTAATTTTAAAGTGTATGTGTGTATCCATTTAGTGAATACCGTATTAGTTTTTTAAATTTTAAAGTGTGTGTGTGTGTGTGTGCATTTAGTGAATATATAGTTTTTAGTTTTAATGTGTGTGTGTGTGTGTGTGTTAAAGGTTCAATGCTAGGTTGGGTCACGGGTGGATGTTAAGTTAGTTAAGTTATTGTAGGTGAGGTCAGGCTGGGTTGTGAAGGTGGTTGGTTGGTTGGTGGTAGGTGAGGTTGGGTGGGGTGGTATAGGTTAGATGAGGCCAGGTTGAGGGGGGTGGTATGGGTTAGGTCAGGCCAGGTTGGGTTGTGTTGGGTGGGGGTGGTAAGGGTTAGGTGAGGTCAGGTTGAGTGGGGGGTGGTATAGGTTAGGTCAGGCCAGGTTGGGGTTGGGGTGGGTGGGGGTGGTATGGGATTGTTTCTGGGAAGTGTGTGGTGGGTGGGGGTGAGTGAGAGGAGTGAGTGAGTTGGTGAGGGTGGGCGTGATAGAATGGTGTGTGTGTGTGGGAGGAAGGGAAATGTGTGTGTGTGAATGAGGAAGAAGTGTGTGTGTGGAAGAGGAAGGAATGTGTGTGTGTAGATATGAGAGAGTGAGAGAGAGAGAGAGAGAGAGAGAGATGATGATGACATTGTTGCATGTAAGCTTACGTAGGAGATTGAGCGAAGTGTGTGTGTGTGAAGGTTAAAGAGTATGAGGGTGAAGGTTACAGAGGGGAACATGGAAGGAAGGAGGGACTTTACCTGTGTGTGTGGTGTAGGGAGGAGTGGGTGAGTAGGTGGTGGAGGTTAGGGTGTATGTAGGTGAGAGAGAGAGAGAGAGAGAGAGAGAAACTGTTGTGTGTGTGTAGATGAGAGAGAGA
>JAWQEG010003868.1:0-12500 GCA_033782935.1 Petrolisthes cinctipes | reverse complement strand
AGATACAGACAGACAGAGACACACAGACAGACACACACAGACAGAGACACACACACAGACAGAAACACACACACATACAGAAACACACACACATACAGACATACATACACACACACACACACACACACACACACACACACACACACACACACACACACACACACACACACACACACACACACACACACACACACACACACACACACACACACACACACACACACACACACACACACACACACTATCTATCTATCTATCTATCTATCTATCTATAGCTCCGACGCCTCGTTCCCTCCGGGAACTCTCCCCAAGGGGATGGCCACGGCAGAAGTGTCTCCAGTTCTCCCTGTTCCAACACTCCCTCATTACTTGTTCAAGCCCTACTCTGCCCCTCACGTTTCTCTCCTTTACATACTCTTCCACTCTGTTCTGCCATCTAATCGGAGGTCTGCCTCTCACACCAGGTCCTACAACTTCACTTCCATACACCTTCTTTACAAATTCCTCGCCTTGCATTCTCTCCACATGTCCAGACCATCTCAATGTATTACGTTTCACTCTCTCAACCACTCCACACTCAATACCAATTGCTTTGTCACTCATACCACATCTCTCATATACACTCTCATTACTTTCTCCATCCCATCTAGTAAGTCCACATGCTCCTCTCAAGTAACTTATTTCCACAGCACCTATTCTAGACTGATGAGCCCTACTCCATGTCCATGTCTCCGACGCATATGTCAGTGTTGGCAGGATTATACTATTTCGTAGTCCCCTTTTCACTTCCATACTCACACTTCTACCCTTCATAATCCTCCCCAGTGATCCTATGACCTGTCTACCCTTCACTGCTCTCTCCCTAATTTCTCCTTCCATACTTCCATGTTTACACATAACTGTACCCAGGTACTTAAACTCCTTCACTTCCTCCATCCTCTCGCCCCTCAGAGTTATCTCACACTTCGTCCCAGTTGGTACAGCCACTCTGTAAGGTGTAGCAAAGTCAATCACTTCAGTTTCTGCTCTTTCAAATACCATCACTTTACTTTTACCCACATTCATCTTCAGTTTCCTTCGTTTACACACAGACTGAAATTCGCCCACCACTCTCTGTAAATTCCTTTCATTCTCAGCCATCAGCACAGTGTCATCCGCAAACAAACTTGCCACCAGGGACCAGTTTGCTTCATTCAGCCTCAACTTCACCCCCAGACCATTCACTTTGGCTTTCACCTCTCTCATACAACCATCCATATATATATTGAACAACCATGGTGACATAACACACACACACAGTCAGACAGACCTAAAAGACACCAGTCAATTTAGTTTAGGATACCCGAGTCATTTTTAGGGACCCTGTGATCGTGTATGAGAACTGGTGGCTTGTGATTCCTCCTGACTATGTCACGAAACGAGCTCTTTTAATGTGTGTGTGTGTGTGTGTGTGTGTGTATGTGTCTGTGTGTGTGTGTGTCTGTGTGTGTGTGTGTGTGTGTGTATGTGTAGGTGTCTGGAGGGTTTGAGTGTGTGAGAGAGAGAGCATGAGTGGAGGGTGTGTGTGTGTGTGTATTGGGAATCACTTCATTACATTCCATCTACTATTTAATTAAGGCCCCTGTCTGTAATCATGTACAGAGAGATAGATATTGGAGTACAGTCGGTGGCAGAAGTCCTGTCGCCACACCTGCTTCACCGAAACGCACAGTGGTCCTGGACTCGAGAAATATGCATGTTTTCTACACCTAATAATCTCGAGTCTATGAACATCTCGTACTTCGGTGAAGCAAGTGAGGCGACAGGACTTTTGTCGCCGACTGTACAGTGATTTGATTCCTCCTCACAATGTCATGAAACAAGCTTCTTCAATATAGGTGATGTATGTTTCTTGGTAATGTTTGAAGCACTCGTTTACCTCCAATTTATTTTACTACTAGAATACTTCCCTTAATAATAATAATAATGAATAATCTCAGTGACTATGCTTGTTGTAAAAGGTCACTAAAAGGGGCTTTCACTTCTCCAACTGTCCCTTTCTTCCTTGGGTGCCAAATGACCTTGCTGTTGCAGTGCCTAATATCAATCAATCAATCAATTGATCACAACAGTGTAAATGGAATAACACACTCACACACAGACACACACACACACACACATAACAACATTGGTAAAAAATAAATTACATTCTATCTATAGCTCTGACGCCTCGTTCCCTCCTGGAACTCCCCCCAAGGGTGTGGCCACGTCAGAAGTGTCTCCAGTTCTCCCCTGTTCCAACACTCCCTCCTTACTTGGTCCAGCCCTCCCCTGTCCCTCACGTTTCTCTCCTTTACATACTCTTCCACTCTGTTCTGCCATTAACCGGCGGCCTGCCTCTCACACCAGGTCCCACAACTTCACTTCCATACACCTTTACAAACTCCTCACCTTGCATTCTCTCTACATGTCCAAATCACCTCAATGTATTACGCTTCACTCTCTCAACCACTCCACACTCGTTAATTACATTATGTACTGTAATTGGTAACACATCTCCAACACATGCAAACCCAACTCTTATTATTATTATTTTTAACTCCAATTTTTAGTTGCACCGGACCTCATGATGTTGATAGACGAGAGGAAGATGATGTGATGATGATGTAGTTATTGATGATGTTGAAGTTGGGGATAATTATGTTGATGTTGTCGTTGATGTCGATATTGTGATGATGGGGATAATTATGTTGTTGATGTTATTGTCATTATTGATGATGTTGATGTTGAGGATAATTATGTTTTTGTCATTATTGATGATGATGTTGATATTGTTGTTATTGATGATGATATCTTTATTGACGTTGATATTGATGATGAAGATGTTGATGTTGTCGTTATTGATGATGATAATAATGATGACGAGGATTATAATGTTGATGTTGTCATTATTGATGATGATGATGATGAGGAGGATAATAATGTTGTTGTCATTATAGATGTTGATAATATTGATGAAGATTTAATATATTGGTGACGATGTTGACGGATGATGATAATTAATATAATATTGATGATGTTGATGTTTTGTTGATGGAGAAGGAATTAAGGTGTGTTGACTGACTGACTGACTGGGTTGTTTGTTTGTCCTTTGTGTTGTAGCATGGAGGAGGAGGAGGAGGAGGAGGAGGGGGAGGAGGAGGAGGGGGAGGAGGGGAGCCGGCGCCCCGTCAACTCCCGCCGACCACCCCTCCTATTTCCTCCAAGGCATCAGCAACAACCATCACCTCCATCACCACCACCACCACCACCCACCACAACAACAACAACCCCCCCTCCAACCACCCACCACCACCACCACCTCCACCACCACCACCTCCACACAACCACTCCTCCCTCCTCATGCCACCTCACAGTAAAGGCTATCAAACCCAGGCTCATTCACAGGTACGATTTATATTTCATTGAGTATTTTTGATGATGCTGCTCCAGTATTCTTATCTATGTCTCTGTTTTGTTATGTTTTCTTTCTGTCTGCTTTCTGTGTGTGTGTGTATCTGTGTTTGGCTGTCTGTGTGTGCATCCGTCTGTCTGTCTGTCTGCCTGCCAGAGAGAGAGACACGCACGCACACACACACACAGACTGACGCACGCACACACACACATAAGCACACACACACAGGGCAGACAGACAGTGACAGAAGGATGCTTTGTTTGCTTGTCTGTTTTGTCCTGTTTATGGATGAGAGATGAGATGGATTGATAAATTGTTTGTGTTTTGCTCTCTTGTTTTCTTTTGCATATAGCTTTGTCTGTCTGACTGTTTGTTTGTTTGTCCTGTACGGTGTTTAGGGTGACTTGCCTTAGCTGTTGGTATGTTGTTTATATATTATTATTATTATTATTATTATTGCTGTCGTCCTTTCGTTTGTTTACTCTGACATGCATTGTTTTGAATCCACTTTTTTTGGAGGGTCAATTTGCTGTGGGTGATGCTTTTGTCTGTATATCTGTCTGTCTGTCTGATTAACTGTTCATATATTTACCTACAGTAACGCCTGTGTTAGTTGCAAGCCTTGGCAAAGCATTCATTGATCTGTTGTTGCTGCTTCTTGCATACATCAAATTCTCTTCTATACAATTTGTTTCATCTTGCATCAAACTCATTAGAAGCCAGGGTAGGGTTTTAAAATTTCATTATTTGCTTCTTGCATTGGTTGATGGCCTTGCTGCTTGTATCTCTGCTTGTCATAAAAGTTGACTAAAGGGGCTTTCACTTCTCCAACTGTCCCATTTTTTCATTTGTTATATTTTGTGCTTACTGTCCCACCTCTCAATCACCTTCTTCCTTGGGTGCCATATGACCTCGCTGTTGCGGCTCCTAATATCAATCAATTATTCAATGTTGCTGCTCGCCCCTGTGTCTTATTTAACTACTGGGGTCGCTTGGAGGGACAGCGATTCCTCCAAACTATGCCAGAAAACAGACAAGTCCCCTCGGTGTGGAAGCAGGGGGTCTGTTTTGTGACATGTGTTTGGAGTAATCAGTAGCTCTTTATAATTATTTAACCCACAACAAAATGCCCCCCCTCCCTCCTCACCCTAGAGGCAAATTATTTCTCTTGTGTTGTTCTGATGCTTTTGATATTAAGGACCCTGTGATGTAGTCAGAAAATTGGAGATTAACGAGTCTTTTAAATATTGCCACGAAACACACACACCTACATGAAGGAGCTTGTTTGTTTCGTGGCATGGTCAGGAGGAATCGGAAGCCTCTCTAGTTTTCATACACGATCACAGGGTCCTTGAGGGGATAGTACAGTGTTGGTGGTGGTAAATCTGGAGCAACTGATTCCTCTAAACTATTCCAAGCAACAACAACAACAACAGTACAAGACCCTTTCATTCATCTGGTCCTGTTTGTTCCTGGCATACTTTGGAGGAATCAAGGCACTCCAGTGTACCAAAGAGTGTATTACCCCCTTAACAAACTAACTAACTAACTGGTGAGATGTTTACACTCGGTATGTCTTGCTGTTCGTGTTGTCGGTTTTTGCATTGCACACGTATTCTCATTCACCATTCTCTCTCTCTTTGTGTTTATGTTATGAGATGATGTGGTAGTCTGGGAAACACACATTATGAACGAGAGTTTGTTACGTTTATTAAACTGTCTGCATCCATTTATTCTCATTCACCATTCACTCTCTATCTCTATCTCTCTCTTTCTCTTCTCTCTCTCTCTCTTTCTCTCTCTCTCTCTCTCTCTCTTCTCTCTCTCTCTCTCTCTCTCTCTCTCTCTCTCTCTCTCTCTCTCTCTCTCTCTCTCTCTCTCTCTCTCTCTCTCTCTCTCTCTCTCTCTCTCTCTCTCTCTCTCTCTCTCTCTCTCTCTCTCTCTCTCTCTCTCTCTGTTGATATAATGAGATGGTAATTATGATAGTCTGAGAAACACACATTAAGCTTCAAGTTTCCGTACCATTTATCAAATTATTTGCATTCGTCTTGTAAGATATTAAGGGGACCCTGTGTGTGATGTAGTCAGAAAATTGGAGATAAACGAGTCCTTCAAATATTGCCATGAAACACACACACACACACCTACATGGCAGGAGCTCGTTTGTTTCATGGCATAGTCAGGAGGAATCAGTAGCCCTTCAATTTTCATACACGATCACAGGGTCCTTAATTAATCATTCCTGCAGCGGTCACCACATGTGTATATTCTGTTCACTCACACACACACACACACACACACAGAGAAACAACATTCATACAGTGTTCTCATTGTCAGGGTCATAGTGTTAGCATTTTTTTTTAAGTATAGGAACAGTGTTGCCAAGGATGGGTGTGTGTGTGTGTGTGTGTGTGTGTGTGGTGTGTGTGGGTGGGTGTGAACTGCAATATTTTTTAAAACAATATAGTAAAGTTTGTAATTTGTGTGTGCGTGTGTTTGTGTATGTATGTGTTTGTGTATGTAACTTGTGTGTGAGTGTGTGTATGTATGTATGTGTTGGTGTATGTAACTTGTGTGTGAGTGTGTGTATGTATGTATGTGTTGGTGTATGTAACTTGTGTGTGCGTGTGTGTATGTATGTAACTTGTGTGTTTTGGTATGTGTATATGTGTATTAGTGTATGCATTAGTATATGTAACTTGTGTATGTTGGTGTGTGTTTGTGTGTGTGTGTGCCTTGGAGTGTGGTTGTGTATGTATGTATTAGTGGGGTGGGTGTTAATGTGTATACGTTTATTATTAGTGTGTGTATGTGTATTATTAGTGTGTGTATGTGAATTATTAGTGTGTATATGTGAATGATTAGTGTGTATATGTGTATTATTAGTGTGTGTATGTGAATTATTAGTGTGTATATGTGTATTATTAGTGTGTATATGTGTATTATTAGTGTGTGTGTGTAGGGTGTGTGTGTATACTAAGCTGAGCTAGACATGGTGGAATGCAACATAATGGTCACACCAGATGTTTACTCTTGTATGAGGCCAGATGTGTGTGTGTGTGTGTGTGTGTGTGTGTGTGTGTGTGTGTGTGTGTCAGGGCAGGCCACGATGGTCACACTATGTACAGTGGCCACAGGAATTCTTACACAGGTTATATGGAAAGAGAGGTCATTATTCTTACACAGGTTATATGGAAAGAGAGGTCATTATTCTTACACAGGCTATATATAAAGAGAGGTCATTATTCTTACACAGGCTATATGTAAAGAGAGGTCATTATTCATAGACAAGTTATATGGAAAGAGAGGTCATTATTCTTACACAGGCTATATGTAAAGAGAGGTCATTATTCTTACACAGGCTATATGTAAAGAGAGGTCATTATTCTTACACAGGCTATATGTAAAGAGAGGTCATTATTCTTACACAGGTTATATGGAAAGAGAGGTCATTATTCTTACACAGGTTATATGGAAAGAGAGGTCATTCATTATTATGGAAGTACTGCAATGAATGGTCTACCAAGTGACTCAGTGATTACCAAAACAACAACAAACCTAATAATAATAATAATGTTGTATTACAGTTACATAGTCTTACATTACAAAACAACAACAAACCTAATAATAATAATAATAATAATAATGTTGTATTACAGTTACATAGTCTTACATTACAACACAACAACAAACCTAATAATAATAATAATGTTGTAATACAGTTACATAGTCTTACATTTTCTATATATATATGTTATAAACCTTCAAAAACAACAACAGCGTGTGGACCAATTCTTTTTGCCAATAGTACGTTTTCTAATGGCTTGGCTTGAGGGGAAGGGAAGGGAAGGGAATTAAGGGGAGATTCTCGTGTTGGTGAATTGGAAGAAGATCTCGGATTCCTCTAAACTATGCCAGGAAACAGACCCCCTCAAAGGTACATATACGGATCTGTTTGGTGGCATAATTTGGAGGAATCAGAGACCTTCCAATTCACCAACTAGAGAATCTCCCCTTAAGGACCCTGTGATTCTGTATATGAGAATTGGTGGCTTCTGATTCCTCCCGACTATTTTTGGGGTTTGGGAACCGAGTTTATGTTTGAGAACCGAATTGTTTGAGAAGGGAGTCGTTCATGAACCAAGGTACCACTCTAATAATAATAATATAGTACATTATTATATGGTAGCTTTCAGTTTAATGGTATTCCTTGTGCTCTGCTTCTGCTGTGTGTGTGTGTGTGTGTGTGTGTGTGTGTGTCCTTAGCTTTGCATTTGAAGTGTCATTTGGTGTAGATGTGTAATTGTTTGTTTTGCTATTACTGTTATCTTAAAGTATGATAATTATGCTTGTTATCATAATCATTGGCTGATGATGATGATGATAATATTAATAGTAAAAATGAAAATAATAATAATAATGAAAATAATGATAATGAAAATAAAAATAATGAAAATAATAATAATAATGAAAATAATAATAATAATGAAAATAATAATAATGATTGAATATACATATTCTACATTTTACCTTGATGGTGTGTAGTTAGTATATGTGTGCTTATGGGTGTATATGTGTGTGTTTATGTAATCATTTGTGTGTACTTGTATAAATATGTGTGTAATTATATAAATATGTGTGTGTGTAATTATATAAATATGTGTGTGTGTAATTATAAATATGTGTATATGTGTGTTTATTTCAGAAGGTTGGTAGTGGAGGGTGGAATCAGATGCCTGGGATGGTGAAGCCGGAGCGACCCTTAGACCACATGGAGAGCAGACGTCTCCTGGAACAACAACAACGACAGGAGGACGCCATCAGGAGGGCACAGGAGCCGGAGAAGATGGTCCAGGAGAGTATATACCGCATCTTCAGGGACACAGACCGTAGCAGAGAGCCACAACAAGCCAACCGTTACCCTCCACCAGCACACTCCAGTAAACCACCCATTGAGAAACAGGCACCACCCGCTGGGCTACCCAAACTGGCCGAACCAAGCTTCAATCTAGCTAATTATTCTCCCAGCTATCTACCCAAGGAAGCCAAGATGCCCCATGGGTCTGAGAGAGTGGCTTACCAACAGTACCATGACCCCAGGGACAAGGCATCGGTTATTATTCAACCTGAGGTGAAGTATGACAAGGGAGCTCCACCACACTCCATCAGTCCCAAACAGAGGCCACTCGATCGATCCAGTCCGTACTCACAGAGCTCAGTGTACAAACAACATGAACCCCCCATCTGCGGGTCCATTACACAGGTCAAGTGGTCAACCTTCACATCATCCACCACCACCACCCACTGCATTACATAGTATGGAGATTACCAAGGCTAGACAACCCCAGTCCTCACCCCACTCAGCCCCAGCACCGGCCCATCCTGATCGGTATTATCCACCCACTTCACGTCCTCAACACTCCTCCAGTCTGATCAATGCTGGACTCATCCCCAATCCATACACGTGTCATCCGTCTCTGCAAAGTCCAAAGTGAGTTCCCCTCCTCCTCAGATCTATGGTAAGCCAGGCATTACCTCGGGTACACCAGTGTGTCGTGTTGATGTGAGGCCAAGTCCTACCATTTCCTTGACCAGTAAGGCCCCTGTCAGTGCTCCCCCTCCAGCACACTCTGGTCGTGGTGCAATCACTGATGCACGCCTACAGATGTCTTCACATGAGCAGCGGCCGCCACCCCTGGACCGCAGCCCTTATGATGCCAGAATTTATCCGCCCACGGTGCCCTCCCCACACCACAAGCATGTTGTAGCTCCAGGGCCACCACCTGTACGTTTAGCCCCGGCCACATCCCCACACATGGCAACACCTCACATTCCCACACATCCCTCCCCACAACCCACACAGACCCAACCCCTTGACCTGGGAACACGGGAGGACACGGCTTCACCCAGTAAGAAACTCAGACACCTACACCCCAGGACCTTAAAAAACCACGTTATGAAGCCCCAAGTAACCAACCATTACTGTCCAGAGTGTCCGAGCCCAGTCCTCTATATCCTACTGCTGCCACCACCATTACTACCGTGGAGAACACAGTGGCCTTGACGGCAAAACCTATCCAGGGTAACCAGTCCAGCCAGTCGACCCCCCAGCCAGCCTCCACCCTCCTCCAGCACCCCCACCCCTACCCCCACCCCCCAGCGCTCGGAGAATTCCTCGTCTCCGGGGGCGCCCAAGATTGTTGCCAATGCCGAACCCGAGAAGAGTAACAGTCCCGGTCCAGTGGGGGGATATGTACACAAGCTCAAGAAGGCCTGGCTACAACGGCATGAAAACACCTCAGACATACCCAGTCCCATCCCTAATATGCCTCCTGGTCTTTCAGTTAGGGTAGCCACTCCCCCACCTGCTGCTCCGGCCAACACTTCCACCACCGCCACCACTACTACCACCATTACACAACAACAACAACAACAACAACCACAACAACAACAACAACAGCTCTCCAAACCCACCGTGACCATAACCACTGCCCCAGTCAACAAACAGGACCCCAAGGCAATTCCTCGCAAGACCAAAGTTGTCAATAACATCCCAAACGGCCACAGTCAAAGACATTAAAGACGGAGACTCCAGTTCAACAGACTCTGAAGGAAGCACAACACAGAAAAGCAAACGTGGTAAAGGAAAGAGAAAACTGAAGAAGATGAAGAGGGGCAGCGAGAGCAACAGTGACAGTGACAAGGACAGTGACGCAAGCGAATCTGCCATAAAAAACCCCGGACGGATAACCTCCAAGCAGGACTCTGAACCTAAGAAGCGAGGCAGGAAACCCAAGACAAAACAACAGGAGAAGGAAGGAAAGATGGAGGATGGTCCCAAGCCAAAAAAATCCAAAGAGGAGCCCCCACAAAATGACCCTCTACAGAAGCCCCCAGTATCACAGCTCAAGAAGACTGGTGAGAGCTTCTTGCAAGATGGGTCATGTTATGAGGTGGCTCCCAAGCTGCACAAGTGCCGAGAGTGTCGATGGACCGCTACACAGAGGAACAAGAAGATGCCAAACATTTTCTGTCGTTTCTATGCCTTCCGACGCCTCCGCTACACCAAGAATGGACAGCTGGCAGTGGCGGGTTTCTCCGACCCCATCAAAGACGCGTTCGGAGACGACCTCAAGCTGTGGGTACCCGAGACTGAGAATCCACCCGGAGATCTGGATGTGGACACCAGCAAGTTTCTCCTCACCCATGTAGGAGACCAGTTCTGTGACCTGGTGGAGCAGGAGAAAGAAGCTATGGCTCTACACATGGGTGATGGTTAGTTATTATTTTATTAATATATAGATTTAAAAAAAAACAAAAAAACCAGTAGGACTAAATAGCCTGTGGTTTAAATGATTAAAGCACAGTTCACTATCTCACCTCGGATGTTTTGTAATTCTAACCACAGGTGCATCAGTTTGTTATACAGTCAACCCTGGATATACAATGAAATAGTTACTTGTATCCACCATTTTCATTTTATACTGAGGCACTCATTGAAGACCACCAAATGTGTTCCGTTCTTTGTCTTCTGTTATTCATTACCATACAGAATAAAAAGGCAATTACCGAGACTATTGAAAGGATAGGGATAATATATTCATTCATCATATAATTATTATCTATGGAGGGCATACTGTAATGTGGCTGGTCTAGGAAACCAATTTTTGTACAGCACATTATGGCACTAGAAGAAGCTTTCAGATACTTATAGACTTGCCTGGATTTCACTCTAATCCAGACGGTGATTGATGGTTATATTGGTTGAATTATTGGTTGGTATTTAAGGTAGTGAAGTGTGGATGGAGTGGGATGGTGTATTTAAGGTAGTGTTGATGGAGTGGGATGGTGTATTTAAGGTAGTGTTGATGGAGTGGGATGGTGTATTTAAGGTAGTGTAGTGTTGATGGAGTGGGATGGTGTATTTGAAGTAGTGTAGTGTTGATGGAGTGGGATGGTGTATTTAAGGTAGTGAAGTGTGGATGGAGTGGGATGGTGTATTTAAGGTAGTGTTGATGGAGTGGGATGGTGTATTTAAGGTAGTGTAGTGTTGATGGAGTGGGATGGTGTATTTAAGGTAGTGTAGTGTTGATGGAGTGGGATGGTGTATTTAAGGTAGTGTTGATGGAGTGGGATGGTGTATTTAAGGTAGTGTTGATGGAGTGGGATGGTGTATTTAAGGTAGTGAAGTGTGGATGGAGTGGGATGGTGTATTTAAGGTAGTGTTGATGGAGTGGGATGGTGTATTTAAGGTAGTGTAGTGTTGATGGAGTGGGATTGTGTATTTAAGGTAGTGTAGTGTTGATGGAGTGGATGGTGTATATAAGGTAGTGTTGATGGAGTGGGATGGTGTATTTAAGGTAGTGTAGTGTTGATGGAGTGGGATGGTGTATTGAAGTAGTGTAGTGTTGATGGAGTGGGATGGTGTATTTAAGGTAGTGTAGTGTTGATGGAGTGGGATGGTGTATTTAAGGTAGTGTTGATGGAGTGGGATGGTGTATTTAAGGTAGTGTAGTGTTGATGGAGTGGGATGGTGTATTTGAAGTAGTGTAGTGTAGTGTGTATAGAGTGAGATGGTGTATACATAATGTGGATGTAGTGTAATGGTTTATGATGGAGTTAGTAAGAGCATCATTATTATTTGTTTACAGACACAGTGGTTGCCTGGAAGAGAGTGGTTCAGGGAGTGAGGGAGATGTGTGACGTGTGTGAGACGACCCTCTTCAACATTCACTGGGCCTGCAGTAAGTGTGGCTTCGTTGTGTGCATCGACTGCTACAAGGGACGCAAGAATGGGACGGTCAAGGTGTGGGACGAAGGAGGGAAGGACCGGGACGAGTACTCCTGGCTCCTGTGTGCCTCAAGACTCCCACATGAACAAAGACAAACTCATGCTCACACAGATCATTGCCGGCAACGCGCTGCTCGACCTGGGCAAGAAAATACACGAGGTGCGACACGGTTGGTCAATACCCCAGTACTGTGATTGTGCCGAAGCCAAGAAGTTCAAGGACCAGGAGGACAGAAAGAAGGTCAACGGTGTCAACAAGGACCTCCTGAAGAACAT